>CM061042.1:492500-551964 GCA_030762985.1 Adelphocoris suturalis | reverse complement strand
AAAAACACGTACAATTGAGCATCTTTATATATAATTCCGAACGGTCTTTGAAATTGTGAAGAACTTCGCGGTCCGATTTTAGTGTAAGACTGCTCATTCGAATCAGCACGGCCCCAAGTTTGTTGCAAAAGTGTCGCCGTTCGTCTCTATACCCGCCTTGATCGTGTTCTAGGCGGTCCTTATCAACGGGAGTTGTTTATTAGGCTGTGGCGGTAATAACAGTCGCCATCAATTCACGGTAAGCAAGAAACGTAGTGTAGTTACTAAATTCTAGGAGAGTTATTTCTGAACGAAGAAATTGAAACTGAGGAACTTAGAGGACTTTATAAATAATTCCGAACGGTCTTTATAAAAAAATGGAAATATATAAATCAGCACGGCCCCAAGTTTGTTGCTAAAGTGTCGGTAAGTAAGAAACGTAGTGATGGGGTCTTTTCTGATCAGCTGAGTGAGCTAAATTCTTTCCTGTTCACTGTAGGAAGTTGAAATTTGATAGGTAGACTCTCTGGGACATTAAGAGACGAGTGAAGTGATGGGGTATTTTCTGATCAGCTAGAGCCACCTTTGCGAGGACCACCTCAACTAGTGATATTCATTTTATTACATTACTTACATGTTGATCGGTATCTCCTCTTTTTTAATCATTTATTAACATCGCCTCAGCTTTGCACCAGGTCACATAACGCAGCAAATAGGTAGGACTTATATCGTTACTATAATGTGCTGGGTTCCTGTTAGGTACTACTGTTATACGGACTAGATTATGGCTTTCCAAGCCCTAACAGGCCTCTAGTAACATATAAACCAAAAATTTGCGAGTTAACGTGTACAACTCCAGTTATACCGGATTTGAGTTACTGTGCCATTTCCACGACCTGATCCCCTCAAGAGACCAAGAATACAATAAAGATGTTCATTCATTATAACCTCCATAATATTAGATACCTACTTTTGTTCTCAAGGATACATTTTTCAGGATCCAATCTTTCTAACCATCCTATTACTTTGTTTAAATAGGTGATCCCTGAGCTCAGTGGAGCCAGCAGGATGAAACGTACTTTTTTACCTACTACCAACTACTACCTTGAGCTCTACCAGTCCAGACCTATTAGAATGCATATCAAGACCTGCTTTCAACTCGATAATTCAATTTTGTATAGCTAGATTGGAATTTTGAACCACTGTGTGACGTTGCTAACGTCCCTTCAAGGTCACGTAGTACTGGCCACGTCCTCTCAATACGCGGAAATCCTGGAACGTGTTCAGGTTGGGGCCTTCAAGTCACTTATGGGTTTGGCGCTTAACACGCCAGATTACATGGTTAGATTGGAACTTGGCCTTAGTCACATAAAATTCTTAAGAGCCAAGGCGATGTTTGGCTGGTGGAGTAAACTCCTGGCCATGCCTCAAGACAGACTTCCCAGAATTTGCTTTGAAAGATTGTTGTCCCTCACCCAAAGTTTTCCCGATCCAAAATTCAACTGGTCTTTGCAACTGAAGAGCATCCTTGAAGATGCAAATCTAGAAAGTTTGTGGGCATCAAGAGATCTCACCATAATTAAGAGAAAAAAGCAGGATTTCTTAGACGCCTTCCTCAATAAACTACATATATCAGGCTGATTTGGAGAGGTCCTCTTCGTCTTCCTTCAGTTACTGCCCACGAAATTCTCCTTTTAGCCCCCGGCAGATTTGTACCTCGAGAATGAGTACTCGTTATTTACAAAAAGACTTCTGTGCAAAATAAGGTGTGCGAACCCCTCTTTTTGCCGAGTGATCCTTCGTGGAATACTAAACCGCTTTGACAGTTCCACAAGTTGCCCGATATGCAATGCGGACAGCCCGGATACGCTGTACCACCTCATATCTTCCTGCAAAGTTTATACCTTCGAACGTTTTAAATACTTTGAAGCCCCTTTTTAAATGAATCCGTTTTCCGCTCAGTTCTACTATGCAGCGATAGGAAAGGGGTGGGGAAATTAGTAGGATTTTTGCTGTCTGTTTTACGACAACGGGCATTTACTATAAACGAAGGTTTTTTCGTCTAGATTGATTTTTATGTTACGTGCCTCATCTTTTCATCTTTAATTCCTCTCTTTGTGCCTTGCACTATTGGCTGTTAAGCTAAATTTTCAAATCAGAATTTCTTTTTTCTTTTAGCGAATTTTTGAAGAAAATTAAGCTATTGCTCTCGCCTCAAAATTTGTAGAATGTGAATTTTTGAAAACATTTTATGCAGAAATCCGTTTCAGGCTATTCTGAATCATATTCTGAAGTTTAACGCATTTTTTTATGTATGTATGTATGTATATATGTATGTATGTATGTATGTATATATGTGTCATTCCAGACGATAACTGTCCGTAGAATTGTGCTAGAAACTTCAAACAAATTTTAAAATGTTAAGGACACAAAACGAAAGTTCAAGTTCGTTGGCCAGCATGATCGGATTACATCTTCGGGTTGAAATTTTCAAAATAGCCTGTTTTTTGCGATTTGTTGTACGAAATAATTTTTTCAGCATACTAACATGTGGTATATTCGGAATCAGCGTAAAAGTTCCTATAAGAATATGTATCAAGTTTTCAAAAATTTCAAAGTTGAAAAATCAGTCAAAAATCGAAATAATGCCGTTCGCTAGTTGTAAAAATCGGTAATATTTGCATGAAACATTGTCCAAATTCAGATTGAACTACTCTTATGGAAGTATCCCTGTATAACCAATCCTAGAACCATGCTGTTTAGAAACGAAGGTAGTAGGTGCTTGTTTAAAATTTCATTCCATGTTTGTCTATCAAAATCATAAACTAAAAAAAAATTTCTCAACACGATCAATTGCGACTGAAATATCGAAGATTTCTTCAAAAATTCGCTCATGGGGTCATGCTGCATGACTGGACTTTTTCCTATGTATTTTATCTGAATTTAAAGAAGTTTGTATTTCATTTTATTATTAGTATTAGTAGTTTATTTCCATGTATGCGAACTCTTGTGAAAAAACTTGTTTTTAACACAATAAAGCATCTATCTATCTACTATTGGCCACGTTAGTGGTCACCAAAAACTGACGTGACAACTTCAGTTCGACACAAAAAGCCGTGGAAAGACAGATCGAAAAGGGCGCAACACGGAGACGGGCGGTCGAAGTCGGAATCCGCGACCCGCCGTTGTTTACCTCTGCAATGCGGAACCTCCCGTCGCCTCCGGGAGCTTTCATCCGTTTCTGAGCAGGATATTTTGCCATCGAAGGGAAAACGCTGCAAATCATTACACAATGGTTTATTATACCGTACGACATAAACATTATACCTTAATTGAAAAGTGTGTGCCTCGTTGTTTTTGGGTGCAAGGACCACGAATTTCGGCATATAATAATTGTAATAATAATAGTAGGTAATAAATCTTTATTGTGCAAAAGACGCTACAACAGGGTGGCCCCCAACTGAAAAAGTTTCAGTCTTGCAGCATGACCGTATGAGCGAATTTTCTCAAGTTATCGTATTTATTATATTATGTTAAATTGATTGAAAATGCGAGCTTTTCGAGTGCAAAGAAAATGTTAACCATTATTTTTACTGCAATGAACATGATTTAAATAGTAATCTGCTATTCAAAAATTTTAATTATTCTGGACGTCTTAGACGCTAACGTTTACGATATTCACATTATGATTTTCGGCCACCCATCACTTAGCAACGCTCAAGTTGCAATTTACTGTCTGCAAAATAAATGTTAACTATTAATTTTATTGCTCAAATTCGTCATATTTTCTGCAAAAAATTGTTAACTAGGTATCAATTTTGTTGCTGAAAATTTTGTTCTAAATAACATTCTATTATTTAAACAACGATATTGGATTTCTTGAATTTTTTACAATTTCATCGATTTTGTAGCACATTTTAATGAAATTTAATTACAATTTTGAGCATAGGTTTGAGCTTTAAATTTTAAATTACCAACTTCATAGTTGATAAACTTTATTTGAGCAATATTCTGCTAGAAAAAAAAAAAAACACCGATGTTTAGCCTTTGTATTTTTTTGTGATTTTTTTAGTACGTTTTTTGAAATGTGACCAATTGGATGTGCTCAAAAAGTGTTGACCAACGAACTCATCCTTTCTTTTGAAATTCTTGATTTTTTGGCGAAAGAACGAAGTTTTTATCTCAATTCTATCGAGAGTTATCGTCTGGAATGACATACATACATACATATATACATATATATATATATATATATATATATATATATATATTTTATATATATATATATAAAATCGTTAAAATCATGGAATCATTTCAGAATGCCTCAAAACAGATTTCGATGAAGAAAATTTTTGAAAATTTTGATTCTAAAATTTTTGGAACCATTGCAATAGCTTTATTTTCTAAGAAAGCGCTAAAACCTCAGTACCCACATTTTGCAAAACTGGAGGAAATGTTATAGTTTTGTTTTGTTTTGTTGTTTTTAGCGAATTTTTGAAGAAAATTAAGCTATTGCTCTCGCCTCAAAATTTGTAGAATGTGAATTTTTGAAAAAAAATTATGCAGAAATCCGTTTCAGTCTATTCTGAATCATATTCTGAAGTTTAACGCATTTTTATATGTATGTATGTATATATGTATGTATGTATGTATGTATGTATGTATGTATGTATGTATGTATGTATGTGTCATTCCAGACAATAACTGTCCGTAGAATTGTGCTAGAAACTTCAAACAAATTTATAAAATGTTAAGGACACAAAACGAAAGTTCAAGTTCGTTGGCCAGTATGATCGGATTACTTCTTCGGGTTGAAATTTTCAAAAATGTAGTCAAAAATTTCAAAATAGCCTGTTTTTTGCGATTTGTTGTGCGAAATAATTTTTTCAGCATACTAACACGTGGTATATTCGGAATCAGCGTAAAATTTCCTATAAGAATATGTATGAAGTTTTAAAAAATTTCAAAGTTGAAAAATCAGTCAAAAATCGAAATAATGCCGTTCGCTAGTTGTAAAAATCGGTAATATTTGCATGAAACATTGTCCAAATTCAGATTGAACTACTCTTATGGAAGTATCCCTGTATAACCAACCCTAGAACCATGCTGTTTAAAACGTAGGTAGTAGGTGCTTGTTTAAAATTGCATTCCATGTTTGTCTATCAAAATCATAAACTAAAATTTCTCTACACGATCAATAGCGACTGAAATGTCGAAGATTTCTTCAAAAATTCGCTCATGGGGTCATGCTGCATGACTGGACTTTTTATTTTTGTAGAAGCGTTATTTTTTTAATAGGGCAGGTCAATGGCGTAATACAAGTGACGTACCATGAATGTATAGATCACTGACAAGTTTTAAAAAGTCCAGTCATGCAGCATGACCCCATGAGCGAATTTTTGAAGAAATCTTCGACATTTCAGTCACTATTGATCGTGTAGAGAAATTTTAGTTTATGATTTTGATAGACAAATATGGAATCAAATTATTAAAAATAATTAGGAGGTACTCATACTTTATTATTATTAAACTAATCTTGTAGATTCAAAGACAAATGTAGGTAAATATTCATAGATTTCGATGTCCAATGTGGTCAGTATTGAAGGCAGTTTTACAACTAGCGAACGGCATTATTTCGATTTTTGACTGATTTTTCAACTTTGAAATTTTTGAAAACTTGATACATATTCTTATAGGAAATTTTACGCTGATTCCGAATATACCACATGTTAGTATGCTGAAAAAATTATTTCGCACAACAAATCGCAAAAAACAGGCTATTTTGACATTTTTGACTACATTTTTGAAAATTTCAACCCGAAGATGTAATCCGATCATGCTGGCCAACGAACTTGAACTTTCGTTTTGTGTCCTTAACATTTTAAAATTTGTTTGAAGTTTGTAGCACAATTCTACAGACAGTTATCGTCTGGAATGACACATACATACATAAATACATACATACATAAAAAGTTCCAGTCATGCAGCATGATCGTATGAGCGAATTTTCATAAACGGTCGTATTACATTTATGTTAAATTCTGTTGAAATTTGAGCACTTTGGGGACAAATAAAAATATCATTATACATTTTATTGCAAATTAACTTTTTGTCAGTAATATTCCAATGAACAAACAATTTTGTGGATTTTTACGATTTTTTCAAGTGTCACTATCGATTTTTAGCTTATTTAAATGAAATTCAAGTACACTTTTCAGTACAATTTTGTGCTTAAATTTTTAAATGTCCTAGTTCATGTTCGATTAATTTTTTCCGAGTAGCATTCTGCTAAAAAATAGAAATTTGTTAATTTCTAGCAGTTTTTTGCCTTTTTTAGTGATTTTTCAAGTACATTTTTTGAAATTTGACCAATTTAATGTACTCAAAAAGTGTTGTCCAACGAACTCATCCTTTCTTTTGAAATGCTTGATTTTTTGGCGAAAGAACGAAGTACATACATACATACATAAAAAAATGCGTTAAACTTCAGAATATGATTCAGGAATGCCTGAAACGGATTTCTGCATAACATTTTTTTCAAAAATTCGCATTCTACAAATTTTGAGGCGAGAGCAATAGCTTAATTTTCTTCAAAAATTCGCTAAAAGATGTTGAAAAATTCCAACGCGAAAAAAAGTAAATCAAGAAGTAGCGTGAAACGTCATAATATAACGAAACAATTATACTCAATGTAATTTACGTTTGCGCATGCGCAGAATGAACTGATGAGTCGAGAACAATGAAATAGGTACGGGACCTTCTACAACCCACGCATTTACTGACAATTTCATCAAAATCGGATGAAAAGTGTGGAAATTAAGGTTGTTACAAGTATTTCACAGTGGTGCTTGCGCAGTAGCTATTAATGGTGCAATCATGTTGAAATTGATATGGGATGATAAAATCGTAAACTCCCAACTATCATCCAAAGTTGAGCGAGATAGGACGATCAGGGCTTGAGAAAATGATGCTTGGTAGAATATACATTTGCACATGCTCAGATTGAAGTATTGAGTTGGGAACGATAAAACCCTAGCCCGCAAATTTCCTGAAAATTCCATCCAAATCGGATGAAAACTGTGGAAAATAAGCTTGTTACGAGGATTTGCGGGCCCACGACACACACGAATTACGAACTACGAAATAGTTTTATTTGTCAAAAATATACAGTAATTTGATTACAGCCCCATGACCCGGGAGGGGGTGTGTGTACAAATATAACATTATAATTTCAAAATAAGTCACAATCCCTTCCTGGACTGAAAAAATAAATAAACATATATAATTCATGGATTATCACTTCTAAACACATTTGTAGGCAGTCTTTCACATTTCTTAATTCAGTATAGTATAATCATAGTGTGTACCCTGATAAATGATTGACAAATCTAGCCGAAACAAAGGTGCGCGTTTGCTTCCGTAAGTTTATCACTTTTGTTTTGTTCCATACCGCATTACCTATTATGTTTTTAAATTCCACATAATTTACTATTTATTTTCTTCTATTTTTGATTTAAATTGCTATGTCAGGTTCGGCAAGGGCAGTATGGTCTGCCTGCTGTGATATTTGTGCACGGGAGATTGTTGTGCAAAAGGTACTCCTTCAACTTCTTCTTTGTCTCCTTCCTAGTGTCGTTGGCTACGTACACGTCGGGAATAAGATAATTTCAGATGGCTGGAATCATGTTCGACGCTTGTCTTCGGGTATGGTCGTAATGGTAAACCGACTGGTCAAATTCATAGCTGGGATGTCTTCCTCTCCTCGTCCGGCTTTGCTCTTCGCCTCTTGATAGCATCTCTCCGTGGGACAGCGCGTAAAGGAAAGCGCTCTGGCAGTAAAGTTCATTCAGAGGAAGCATTCTGGCCGCCTTCAGGCTCTAGTCATCTGTCTTGATTAGCTTGGCAGCATATTTAAAAGAACTACTTAGGGTTTCCGTACACACACACACACACACACGCACGCGCGCGCACGCGCATACACGGAATCGAAGTTGTTCAGAATGGTCTTAAAAGTTAAATGCGAGTCGAAATTTTGATTTTGGAGACCAACGAGTTTTCTTCTCCCGAAAGTGAAAACAATACTTCCGCTACCTATAGGTAGACTCGGAAGCGAGACGTAGCTTGTTATGCTTTCTATTCAACTTTTTGCCCATTTGGCTTCATATATTCTAATTCACATGAGTTACTGTTCATGTGGGTAAAAATGTTCTACATTTACCACCCCATTCATAGGACTCAGACGAGCTCTAGAATTAGAATCTGCCCGTTGAGGACGCAACTACATAATATCGTGATTTTTAGGAATTCTTTAGGATTTTTTAGGATGTCAATATTGGTAGAAAAATCAATTTGATTTCACGCACCAAGTAGCACACATAAAAGTTGAAAGATTGTGTAAACGGAGGCCTCCCATCAGGTGTTTTAGTCGAAGTTATCCTGAAGTACCAAACTATCACTATAACAAGTATCATGTACCAAACTAAGATAAGATAAGATAATTTTTTTTTTTTTTTATTTACTTACATAGATATAAACATCCATAAGTAAAGGAGTTGGCACATTTTACGCGTGTTAGAACAAAATGATATGATACTGAGAATAAAAAATTAAAACGAATTCTCTGCAAAACTATCAAAAATAAAACGTGGTTTCAACTTTCTAAATTGTCTTGTAAGTTCAATAAACCACTTCACTTTTCACAAATTAACACAAGTTAACTTTGTGTCATCACACTCATCAGGTTAACATTTTTCATTCAGGCATCAAACAAAGATTATTATAATTATATAATCGGTATTTCCATCTCAGACAAGGCATTGAGGTCCCCTACCCTACAATTGAAGTCATCCCCTACCAACCACATCGCCTCACCAAATTGTTCCAAAAATCGCTCAACCACCGATTGGAACTCATCAAGCGAAATCAGACTTATTCCCTTATTAAAGTACACATTGACAATAACCATTTCAAATAGGACAGTTTTAAGGCTTAATAATATCCATAAAGGAGAAATATCCAACACCCTTACACAATCAAACTTGTTTTTACGATAGCAGACTGCAAGTCCTCCGCTCTCCCTATACCCCTACTACCAGTTCTAGGGGCAAAACTTTATCTTTGAGGATTCTTGTTACAAATGCAACTAGGAGCGGACGTGGGGCAGGTCCCTTTCCCAGGCGATGAGCGAAGTTGATTGACTGTTCATTTATTACTACGTCCGTACCACATCTGCTAACAAAATCTCGCATCACACTAACCAGGTCTTCCTCTTCTAACTCAGGGACGTTGAAAAAAATCAGGTTATTATTTCGATAATTTCTATCAAGAGTGCGAACGTCTTTGGTAATCCCCTTTAGCTCCACTGCCAAGGTGTTCTGACCCTCCTGCAGTTTTTCGAACCTCGGGAGGTATTCATCTAATTTCTTTCTGCAGTTATCACAATCTTCCTTCACCATCCTCAACAGAGCCATGATATCGCTATTACTAACCGTATCAGACGAGCTCTTTAACTTGAGGCTCATTTTGATAAATGATGGAATTTTCACTTCAGGCACAAGAAAACCAACACAATCTAGAATGAACACTGAAACCATGTACCAAACTATCAGTTGTAACATTTCAAATATCATGCAATACTTTTCTCGGTGCTGACTCTGTGTGACATTCAACAGGTCGGACGAGCGAGGGTTGTCCAGGAAGCACATCATAGAGAGCGTGAAGGCGTCCCTACTCCGGCTTCAACTTGACTACATCGACGTGGTGATTCTTCATAAATGCGATCCAATGTGCCCAACAGAAGGTAAAACGTTCGAACGTACTAATCAAACAGTCATGTAGCAACTGACTATAATATGAAAGAACATTTGTAATTTTAGAGTTGAAGTAAAAGAAGGAAATAACTTCAACCCTTGAATTACACTGGGGAACAAAAAAAAAGTGATATCGAGTAACAAAGAAAGTAACAGTGGACTGGGGGTTCTCGAGGTCGCTGAATCAGGAAATGAAAGCAGTTTTTATAGATTTGCTCGAATTTTAAAGTATTCGCCTGTTTTTCTCATGTTCAGTAATCTGAAAACCCACAACTAGAAGTTTTGCATCGTATTTCCAGGTTTAACCACCTAGCTTCATGGTTTTTGGGGTGCTCAATTCGAATATGAATCCGGATTTTAATCATCTAGCTCGTTTGAGGCGCAAATCTTGTTTAAACCCAGTAACAAACGGGAAAATCGCTAAAAACAACGTTTTTCAACAAATTAAAAGTAATTTTTCTCTGAAACGAAAAACGATTGAGAAAAAAACGCAGAATCGTCTCAAGCGCAGAGAAATCTCATCTTTTGAATCTATGAAGAATCTATGATAAGTTTTCTTTATAGGATTTTTATTATAGAATCCAAATTGCAACCGGATTTTTTCTATCATTTTTCGTTTAAAAGAAAAAGAACTTTTAATTTGTTGAAAACCGTTGTTTTGGCGATTTTTACAGGGTTTAAACGAGATTTGGCCTGATACGAGCTAGATTATTAAAATACGGTTTCATATTCGGATTCAGCACCTCAAAAAACATAAGTAGGTCAGGTTGTTAACCCTCGGATGAGCGCGGTGTATGATTTTGATACAATGGGTGCTAGAATGGGAAATGGGTTAAGGGAAATAGTAAAAAGTTAACCATTGTTCAAATCAATAGTTTTATTGGACTAGCAAACAATCTGATAGGTAGAGAAACTACTATAGCATTATAGAAAAATTCAAGAAATTAAATTATGAGGTTGAAAAATTAGGTAACTAATAATTTGAGCTAGGCATAATTGTTACGGATTTCCTTATTTAGTAAACAATTTTTTGGCAACATTCTTCACAGATGAGTTTAAATCTTAACCTATGTTTACAGCAAACGTTTTATGGAAAAAAGACTAGTCTATAGATTGGAACTATTCTCGTAAACTCAAAGGAACGAAATAATAAACTAGAAAAAAGAACGAAAATTTTAAGTAAGGCACATAAGTTGTGGTAACAAACGTATGTTAGGCGAAATTTTTAGGTACCGATTTTCTTATTGAGCTAAATTTACTTTTTGGTAACAATCTTTACAAATAGGTTTCAAGTGCTCTGAACACAGAAATTTTTCACAAAATACGCAATTGTCAATCGTCAGTCTACTATTTTTGAAGTTTTACAGGGGTAAAACGTCTTTCGTTTTTTCCCTGATGTGGGTTGTGGAAAATCTCTCTCACGCAGTTGCATCTGCTGTTCCTGAGGGTGATCTTCATCATTGCCATTGACATTTTCAATCTCGTAATCTGTAAATTACCTGGATGGGCGCGGTGTATCAATTTGATTAAAAACAGTCGTAACCTCTGTAGCTCACTCCTTCGACGCGTGAAGGTCAACTGATTCTGAAGACGGATTGAAGTTAGGAAGGTAGAGGGAAAAGGGCCCCCCTCCGCATGCGATAGCGGGCGTTGCAACCCTTCAAAGCCCTTCAACCCTTCTGTATCATTTTGATACCACGCCTATCCGAGGGTTAAACCTGGAAATACGATGCAAAACTTTTAGTTGTGACTTTTCAGATTACTGAACAAGAGAAAAAACAGGCGTATGGGCTGTAACTTTAAAATTCGAGCCTATCTGTAAAAGCGGCTTTTATTTTCTGATTCAGCGACCTCGAAAACATCCCAATCCACTTTTACTTTCTTTGATTCTCAACATCATTTTTTTTCCCCACAGTGTTATAATTGTAAATCGGAATTATTGAAACAGTAGTGCGCGTACTAGATCAGCGTAACTTTCGAGATTTAAGGCCGAATCTAAAATACGCAGTCTTAATACGAGATAGAGAGAAACAATCCAAAATTCATCTTCTTACAAAACTATCCCAGCTTTAACTAATTTTCGTGAAAAATTAAGCTATTGCAATGACTCCAAAAATTTTGAATGAAAATTTCCCAAAATTTTCTAATGGAAATCCGTTTTGAGGCATACTGAAACGGTTCTTGGAATTGAACGCTTTTTAATTATGTGTCATTCCATTCGATTTAGTCTCTTAAGGATTTGAGATACAAAATCAATCCGCTCACCCAAAAATCAAGTATTCCAAAACAAAGGATGAGTTATTCGAACAGCACTTGTAACACAACAAATACCTAGGTCAAATTTTATAAAATGTGCGGAAAAACCTCTGAAAATTACGAAGAAACGGCTAAAAATGATTAAATGTATAATTACGTAGCAGAAAATTATACAAAAGTAGTGTATCAACTATGAACTGGAACATTAATTGCACAAAATTGGGTTGATTAGTGTGACAAATCCAATGGAACCCAGAAGTCCGTGATTCGTAACCACTCTCTGATACCATGTGACAATCCAATAGTAGTCGTGACTAAAATTTACTGTCAAATTATCTGATATCGGTATTTTAATTACCTCAAGGGGATGAAGGAGAATGATAGGCGCACAGAAATTAGCTACTTATATATATTTATTTAAGGAACTATTTTATGACTGAGAAGAATGCTCAAGGGGATTCAGACTAAATTGAAAGTAGTTATTTTTAGATAACTCTTCAATTAAAAGTGAGAGACACTGCGGGGGTAATTCAGAGGGTGAGTCTGGATAGCAATAGGATTGTATATATAGGTAGGTATTGGGAATCAATATAAAGCCATATCAATGATTGCTAATGCAGAAGAAAAGGCGGACTTTTCGCTTGGTCGGAAGATGGGACGAGAATGGAGCTTCCCTGGAAGAAGCTTGGGGTGCGCGGTTGAGCGGTTCCGCGATTTAGCAGTTCTCGTAACAGCTCGCGTTTGAGCTGTTACAAAAGTGTTCTTGAATTTCTTTAATATGTGCTAAAAATCGGTCAACAGCAAAATATAGTTTCGTTTAGTTCGTAATTTCTTTTAGTACCTATTGGGGATAAAATTCATAAAATAATAAATGCGTTTGATTCGTGTTTACAGAGACTGTGCGAGCAATGAACCACGTGATCACCCAAGGGTGGGTCATGTACTGGGGAACGGCCAAATGGAGCCCAGTTGAGATAATGGACGCCTACTCCAACTGCCGGCAGTTCAACTGCATCACTCCGATCATCGAGCAGGCTGAGTATCACATGTTTTGTCGAGAGAAGACTGAACTGTACATGTCCGAGTTATACAATAAAATAGGTCAGTATCTTTTATGTGGATCGCACACGTAGTGAAATACCAACTACACGCCTCAAAAGAATTAAGGGATCACTTTTCCTTGTAGACGACAAAGACCCCAGATCTATCGGACAAAGTTCACACTATATCTCATGACTAGTTACCTAATGAATATGAGTTACCTAATGATGTTATGTATTTTTGAGATGCGAGCTTGCGAGCATCCAGACCACCAAACTATACACTTCATTCTGATCTACATATCCAACTAATCTGCATTTTTACTAAGGGATTGACTACTTGATGTTATGTATTTTTGAGATGCGAGCTTGCGAGCATCCAGACCACCAAACTATACACTTCATTCTGACCTACATGTCCAACTAATCTGCATTTTTACTAAGAGATTGACTACTTGATGTTATGTATTTTTGAGATGCGAGCTTGCAAGCATCCAGACCACCAAACTATACACTTCATTCTGATCTACATGTCCAACTAATCTGCATTTTTACTAAGGGATTGACTACTTGATGTTATGTATTTTTGAGATGCGAGCTTGCGAGCATCCAGACCACCTACACACACACCACCACCACCATACACTTCATTCTGACCTACCTATATGCCAACTAATCTGCATTTTTACTAAGGGATTGACTACTTGATGTTATGTATTTTTGAGATGCGAGCTTGTGAGCATCCAGACCACCAAACTATACACTTCATTCTGATCTACATGTCCAACTAATCAGCATTTTTACTAAGAGATTGACTGGAACTTTTTCAATTTTGGCGCTCAGGTCAGTTGATTTCAAAATGAGCAAATCGATGTGTTGGGAGGCTGAATCGATACTATCGAGAATGGCTATTCGATGGCAGTAAATAAGAGTGGGGGATCCCTATATGTGAGCTCCACGGAGACGCAAATATGTTATGTTGGTTTGTGTACGCTCCAAAAACTCAAAAAGTTTAGCATCGATTGAGCTTAAATTTTTAAACGATATGCAGACGACTTCGAAGATGTTTTTTTATTTTTAAGGACTTTTTTCCGTAAAACATTAACTATTGCAATGGCTCGGAAAATTTTAAAATCAAAATTTTTGAAACTTCCTTGATCAAAATTCGTTTTGTGGTCAGTGTGCATGCGCAAACGTTAATTTATCATAACGTCGATTTCTTATAATCTATTGGTCCGATTTCGTTCAAACTCGGGTAGCAGATGGGTATATGTTCCAGAACAATTCTCTATGAATTTCATCGCGATCGGTGGATTAGTATGCGCAAAACTAAAATTCATCGAGACGGACAACACTTCGAAACTGATGGGCCGATCTTTATGAAATTTTCAAGGATTGTGCCGTTCGGTCCTAGACGTCGACATCAATTACTTCGACTCGTACTTTTTTCTTCAACTAATTCAATACGTCCATGTTACAATATGTGAGGAAGCTACACTGCCCACCCAACTTGGCAGGATTGTTAGCGAATTTTTGAAGAAAATTAAGCTATTGCTCTCGCCCCAAAATTTGTAGAATGTGAATTTTTGAAAAAAAAATTATGCAGAAATCCGTTTCAGGCTATTCTGAATCATATTCTGAAGTTTAACGCATTTTTTTATGTATGTATGTATGTATATATGTATGTGTCATTCCAGACGATAACTGTCCGTAGAACCGTAGAACTGTGCTAGAAACTTCAAACAAATTTTAAAATGTTAAGGACACAAAACGAAAGTTCAAGTTCGTTGGCCAGCATGATCGGATTACATTTTCGGGTTGAAATTTTCAAAAATGTAGTCAAAAATTTCAAAATAGCCTGTTTTTTGCGATTTGTTGTGCGAAATAATTTTTTCAGCATACTAACATGTGGTATATTCGTAATTAACGTAAAATTTCCTATTTATCTTTAATGTTTTACGCTCAACTGTTTTAGGACTTGATGTAGCTTTAATACTGACTGTGGCTTAGAAAATATCAGCCATGAAATTATGAAGAAGTTCTATTTATGTACGTACTAGCACGCAGACCCAAGGCCTCGCTCCGCTCTTCCGTCAGTAACGTTAATCTCAAGGCCTCCCTCCATCGAAATCTATGAATATTTACCTACATTTGTCTTTAAATCTACAAGATTAGTTTAATAATAATAAAGTATGAGTACCTACCTCCTAATTATTTTTAATAATTTGATTCCATGTTTGTCTATCAAAATCATAAACTAAAATTTCTCGACACGATCAATAGCGAGTGAAATGTCGAAGATTTCTTCAAAAATTCGCTCATGGAGTCATGCTGCATGACTGGACTTTTTTTTTCTTGTTTGTATTGTTTTCTTTTTTCTTCTTTCTGTAATCGCGATAATTGACATTTTCATGTCTTTGCTGTGGCACATAAACTGAAAAATCGTCACGAAAACTTGCTCACGAGATACCAATAAATAAAATAGACTCATTGTGTTGCGTAGAGAACAACCAACTGTTTTCTATTGATTTTCACGTACAACCAAGCCGTTGCTGGGGAAATGAAACTTCTTTATTTTTCACCGGACAAAAATCGTTCTTCACTCGTTGGAAAGCTCTCGATTTATCACGCATTTCTTTCGTACTTGTTCTTCTATTCATGTCGTAGTTTTATATTTATTTATGTTATAAATGGATATAGTAAACAATGCCGCTTGTTTTGTTGTCACTTGGTTGAGAAGTTAATCTTGCTTGTAGTAATTGTAGACGCGCACCATAACAGAAAATTACCTACTTAGGTACTCTGTTCTAATTTCGATTTTTAAAACATTTATGTCGTAGTTTTAAATTTATTTACATTTACAAATTAGCGGGAAGAAAGCATGTTCCATGTTTTAGCATTTCAGCCGAAGGCTCAAGGCGGAAAGTTACCGAAGGTCCAGGGGCGGAGCCTGTCCTGTCCACTTTTACTTTCCCAACAGAGTGGAAAGTAATGTCCAATTTTACTTTCTCAACATCCCAACAGAGTGGAAAGTAATGTCCATTTTCACTTTTCTTCAAACAAATTTTAAAATGTTAAGGACACAAAACGAAAGTTCAAGTTCGTTGGCCAGCATGATCGGATTACATCTTCGGGTTGAAATTTTCAAAAATGTAGTCAAAAATGTCAAAATAGCCTGTTTTTTGCGATTTGTTGTGCGAAATAATTTTTTCAGCATACTAACATGTGGTATATTCGGAATCAGCGTAAAATTTCCTATAAGAATATGTATTAAGTTTTCAAAAATTTCAAAGTTGAAAAATCAGTCAAAAATCGAAATAATGCCGTTCGCTAGTTATAAAAATCGGTAATATTTGCATGAAACATTGTCCAAATTCAGATTGAACTACTCTTATGGAAGTATCCCTGTATAACCAATCCTAGAACCATGCTGTTTAAAACGTAGGTAGTAGGTGCTTTAAAAAAAAAAAAAAAAAAAAAAAAAAAAAAAATGTAATCACAACTGATGAGTTTACTCTGTGCATGTATTAATAATTTGATTCCATGTTTGTCTATCAAAATCATAAACCAAAATTTCTCAACACGATCAATAGCGACTGAAATGTCGAAGATTTCTTCAAAAATTCGCTCATGGGGTCATGCTGCATGACTGGACTTTTTATATTTAGCAGAAAATCGTCATAGAAGTTTACACTTCTCCCGTGTGGTCTTTTGCACAATAAGAAAACTTAAATACAATCTTAAATACAATAAGAAAACACACATGAACATGACCCAATATGTTGCAGACTCGTATGCAAGCATTTAAGTTCCTCAGACTGAGAAGAGAACGTTTTGTTTCTTAATTTGGCATCAGTATATAACTTATTTGTTTAAGCCTGTGTCAAATGATAATGATATGTTTTGTTGAATTATAATAATAGTTGGTTTTATTCATTGATTCTGAGTCAACTGCGATTATATCCGTATTCGTATAGTCGTATTCGTATAATCGTATTCTCTGTCGGCGATTTCAATAGGGCGTCCCTCCTATAAATGCGAAGCCTTGCTAATATTACCTCGCTTCAGGGGGACGTTCTTAACGCGAATTCAACGATTGGAGCCCAGCCTATCTGTCTGAAATCTATTTCAATATGGCGTCCTTCTGTAGCAAGGTAATATTATAGGAGGGAAGCCCTATTGAAATTAATGGCCGTGACGCCTTTTGGTTTATTATTTCCAATAATAAGCCTATGTGATCGTGTAGCAAAAAATTTTCATAACCCCCCCTCAAACTTTGTCACTTTACGTTTCAAGGTGCGTAGAATCCAAATTTGAAATGTCCGTCCGCCGTCCGGGCCATAAAAGGCCTAAGAATTTACTTTAAAAACCCGTTCTTTCGCACATAGACTCCATTTGGGGTCTAGTTGGTCCTAACGTTTAACCATCCCGATCGCTTTAATCGCATAGATGCTATGGGCCAAAAACGGGCGAAAAAGTGTCTTTTTCGAGGCTTTGAGTGTTAGACGCACGCCTGGCACGCTTGGCAGGGGGTCACGGTGGGTGGTGAGGGGGTGAGCGGGGGGTGGAGTGACAGGAGGCGCCGCGGCACCTTGTGGTGGCTGGAGTGACCAGGGGCGAAGCAAAGGGGTGTAGGAGAATGGGACGTCACTGGACAAGCTGCTGCCCAAGCAAAACACATAAAATACGACAGGGCGGCCAAAGACGTGCGTGGTTCTTTTGCTCCCCTGGTAGTATCGTGTGATGGGGCCCTCCATAAAGAGTTTTCTTTGTTCCTGAAGCGGATGGCACACACGCTGTCAGAAAAGTGGAATAGACCTTTCTCCCGTGTGTTAGGATGGGTCCACACAAAAATTCAGATAGGTATAATCAGGGCCATCAATCAGCAGATTCGAGGAACGCGGCGAAAAATTAGGTGTCTTGGGACGGAAGACGGGGCAGGGGTATCGGGAAGGAATATGAATGAGAAAAGACTTTGGTGAAGCAGATGAGGAAGAAAATACATCACCGGAAAATACGTTAATTTATTTCGTTGATATTTTGTTGAAACAAATTTAACAATAAAGATTGATTTGAACAAAAAAAATGGATATTTATTACTTTTACGTGTTATACCCATATAATACACCGCGGCACCATGAGGTGGGTACAGCGTTCCTTCGAGGCATGAATATATGTTTTTTTCTAGGTCATATTTTTGAGCTAATACCAATGCTTTTCCTACGCATATTTAATAACATATCCTCTCGACTTTTCGTACGTACTTAGATAATGATATTATTAACGCAATAACTATTTGAATAGATAGGAGCTCAAATCGAGAAATATAAACATGCGTATATAATTATAGAAGTATAGGTTGTGGCAACTCGAAATAGGACACGCCGAGGAGTCTGGACGGAATAAGAAAACTTAAATACAATCTTAAATACAATAAGAAAACACACATGAACATGACCCAATATGTTGCAGACTCGTATGCAAGCATTTAAGTTCCTCAGACTGAGAAGAGAACGTTTTGTTTCTTAATTTGGCATCAGTATATATACTTATTTGTTTAAGCCTGGGTCAAATGATAATGATATGTTTTGTTGATTTATAATAATAGTTGGTTTTATTCATTGATTCTGAGTCAACTGCGATTATATTCGTATTCGTATAATCGTATTCGTGTAATCGTATTCTCTGTCGGTGATTTCAATAGGGCGTCCCTCCTATAAATGCGAAGCCTTGCTAATATTACCTCGCTTCAGGGGGACGTTCTTAACGCGAATTCTACGATTGGAGCCCAGCCTATCTGTCTGAAATCTATTTCAATAGGACGTCCCTCTGAAGCTAGGTAATATTATAGGAGGGACGCCCTATTGAAATTAATGGCCGTGACGCCTTTTGGTTTATTATTTCCAATAATAAGCCTATGTGATCGTGTAGCAAAAAATTTTCATTTCAAACTTTGTCACTTTACGTTTCAAGGTGCGTAGAATCCAAATTTGAAATGTCCGTCCGCCGTCCGGGCCATAAAAGGCCTAAGAATTTACTTAAAAAACCCGTTCTTTCGCACATAGACTCCATTTGGGGTCTAGTTGGTCCTAACGCTTAACCATCCCGATCGCTTTACTCGCATAGATGCTATGGGCCAAAAACGGGCGAAAAAGTGTCTTTTTCGAGGCTTTGAGTGTTAGACGCACGCCTGGCACGCTTGGCAGGGGGTCACGGTGGGTGGTGAGGGGGGTGAGCGGGGGGTGGAGTGAGAGGAGGCGCCGCGGCACCTTGTGGTGGCTGGAGTGACCAGGGGCGTAGCAGAGGGGTGTAGGAGAATGGGACGTCACTGGACAAGCTGCTGCCCAAGCAAAACACACAAAATACGACAGGGCGGCCGAAGACGTGCGTGGTTCTTTTGCTCCCCTGGTAGTATCATGTGATGGGGCCCTCCATAAAGAGTTTTCTTTGTTCCTGAAGCGGATGGCACACACGCTGTCAGAAAAGTGGAATAGACCTTTCTCCCGTGTGTTAGGGTGGGTCCACACAAAAATTCAGATAGGTATAATCAGGGCCATCAATCAGCGTATTCGAGGAACGCGGCGAAAAATTAGGTGTCTTGGGACGGAAGACGGGGCAGGGGCTATCGGGGAGGAATACGAATGAGGAAAGACTTTGGTGAAGCAGATGAGGAAGAAAATACATCACCGGTCCATACGTTAATTTATTTCGTTGATATTTTGTTGGAACAAATTTAAAAATAAAGATTGACTTGAACAAAAAAAATGGATATTTATTACTTTTACGTGTTCCATAGAATACACGGCGGCACCGTGAGGTGGGTACAGCGTTCCTTCGAGGCATGAATATATGTTTTTTTCTAGGTCATATTTGTGTGTTAATACCAATGCTTTTCCTACGCATATTTAATAACATATCCTCTCGACTTTTCGTACGTACTTAGATAATGATATTATTAAGGCAATAACTATTTGAATAGATAGGAGCTCAAATCGAAAAATATAAACATGCGTATATAATTATAGAAGTATAGGTTGTGGCAACTCGAAATAGGACACGCCGAGGAGTCTGGACGGGCCTTATGACGTACGCAAGTCAACTAAAACTACGATCAAACTCAATTGAAAAAATAATAAACCTTTGTGAAATAATTTGCAGCGTTTTATTTACAGAACACCAATTTTTCAATGAATTAAACTAGTATTTGTATTGAATTGAAGTAAATGAATGTTACCAGGTGTTGGACTGATGGCCTGGTCTCCCATCGGAATGGGGCTCGTGTCCGCCAAAACTGACGACGGCAACGCTCAAGTCCTCACGAGATCCGCGCTCAAAGTAAGTTTCCCCAAATCCCCAACAATATGTGTAGTTTTAGTTTAGTAAATACACGAAACTTATAGGCTTACGGAAAACACACGACGCGCCTATAAATTAGCGTTAAAAGCATGAGCATGTCCATTTACATTTTAGCTGTTTTAGTTACGTTAGTACGCAACGATCAGATTTTAATCAGTTAAATTTAAGAGAGAAGAAAAATCTGAAGTACGACCTACAAAAAAAGTGGTAGAGTTTTTACGTACCTACGAAATTTACCATTTTATAGTGCGTAGGTCGTATATATAATAAACAGGCATCATAAACATTAACAGTTTCAAAAATATTCATAATATCTATCAAAATGATGCCGAAATCGCGGGGGCTTGGCTCAACAAATTTGACGAATTTTTCTTGATTGAATTGAAGTTCTTTTTAGCGAATTTTCGTAGAAAATAAACTTTTGCAATGGGTCGGAACATTTTTAAATCAAAATGTTTGAAAAGTTTCTTCTGAGGCATTCTGAGACTCTCTTTAAATACAGAACGACTAATGACCTTCATTTTACTTATTCAATTTAATTATTTTCTCGCTTTTGCGTAAAATTTGGATAGGTAGGTAATGTATAATATTCTTCGTTCAATAATTATGCACTAGTGTTCTGCGTAGAAGTGCTATTTAATGCAGAAGTAAGTAATAAACCTTCATGTTAAAAATTAAAAATAAATTCATTCGAGAAACCTAGGTATATTGAACCCTCAACACAAAACCTACAAATTGGAAAGTTCGAAAAAAGTGGCCTAGATATACTAAAAAGATTGATTGTCAGATCAAATTAAAAATAACCGGTTGTGTAAAAATTTGCAGAATATTGATTTTATTGGGTTTTTAAACTAGGTATCATTTACCAATTTGCAAGGCAATCCTGGTCATGTGATCGATATGTGTTTTTTGTTTGATTCACGCAGCACAATAAATACACGTCGTTCAGTTGGAGCGAGGACGAGACACTGCCGAGCAGCAAAGATTCCATGACGAAAGATGTAAGACTCGAAAAAAAAATGTGGTAGATTTACCGCTGAATGTGACAGCCTCGTGGATTTGTTTGATTAGAAGTTAGTAGCTACAGGTTGTAAATAACCAGCAATCAGTCAATAATCCACGCTGTTGTGAAAGCACATTCAGGGATACCACATTTTTTCTTCCCCAAGACGCTAAATTCTAATCCTGAAATTTACTTGAACTGGAGTATTTCTTCTTTTCTTACTTCTCTGGTAACCCAAGCATTTCTCACCCGCTTCGCTATATTTTGTACAGTTGTATTTGCTTAGTCAACCAAGCATGGGCACATTATCGCTGCCGTTTACGCTTATGATATCTTCATTATCGAGAAAAACTCGAGTTGGCGAAAAAATAATTAATCAATTAAGGACCGGTTTATCAATCATATTTGTTGAACGCCTAAAGGTATTAATCAGATCTATTTGTTAATGATCCCCTTTAACTTTTGCTTTCACTTTGCTTTTCAACAAACTAGGGGCACCCAGTTGGCCTTGAATAGGTTTCTCCAATATAATGCAACCAAACCATTCCGCCCCAAGCAGCATATCCACTGCAGCTGGTTTATTGTAATCTGGGTCTGCCAGTTGAAGTCCGTGAAGTCTTTCTGCAGGCAGTGGAATTGCATGGGTTTGCTGACAGCTCCGAGCAGGGGTATGCTGGAGTTGTGTACCTCCGATGCCAGTTGAATTCTGGTGAAACTAGGGTATCACTTGTGTTGGCCAAGTCTAAGGTTGCACCTGTCAATGGACATTCTCTACCTCGACTTGAACTTTGTGGTATTGAGCTGACTACCGAATTGCTGTACTACATCTCCCGCATTTTGTCACCATTTGGTCAACCACTCCTTCACGTTTCTATATCCATCTGAACATCAGCAAAACCATTTGATAAGCTTGGCAAGACTTTGTCGGGTCATTGCTTGATGCTCTCCCGACCCCCCGCCCATTGGTTCGGATGTGCGAGAAATCAGCCAAGCGATTGTTGGCACGAGTCATTGGAGAACAGGTGCTCACATACGAGGAGTTCTATGCGTGTTCTTCAACCGATGCCAGCGGGGCACTTGTTCAATATTTATCTGATGGACAAGGGGGATTTATCTGAAGGATAGGGTAACCAGATAACACAATAGGGGGTGTTTATCCATCCCTAGTTAAACCCTATCTGGCTTTTAAATTTATCTGGTCCCTGGATGGCTGGATAACAGTTATAACTGGAGGTTAATGGTATATTTAGAGCTTTCTTACCTCAAACAAGTTTATTCATTTACAAAACTCTTATTTGAAACTCGTTTGATTGTCTTTATTTTTGTACTTTCCAATGGAATGGATACTTGGGGATTTGTCTTGAAATAGCAGCAACGGCGAAGATTCTATTGTAGCATAATTCGTTGAATGGAAAAGAATACCTTATATACCAAGTAATACCCCGTGTAGATCATCTACTAATTCGGGACGAGAGCGTATTTTTTGTGAGTTTTCGGTTGGACAAAAGTACCGTTCTTTCTAACACAGATCGAAGATGAAATTAAGTCCACAACTTACTGATCACAATAATTCAGACTGCAATGTCGCAATTCGTGTATGTATTTCTCTCTCTAGAAATGAAGCAATTAGCAAATGGCAAAAATGTGGTGGTTTCTTATTTGCCGAACTTGATAGGATGATGGACACTGTTGTGCGCTGTGGACGTCAGACCCGATTTTTGGTTTATTATTTCCAATAATAAGCCTATGTGATCGTGTAGCAAAAAATTTTTATAACCCCCCCTCAAACTTTGTCACTTTACGTTTCAAGGTACGTAGAATCCAAATTTGAAATGTCCGTCCGCCGTCCGCCGTCCGCCGTTCGCCGTCCGCCGTCCGGGCCATAAAAGGCCTAAGAATTGACTTAAAAAACCCGTTCTTTCGCACATAGACTCCTTTTGGGGTCTAGTTGGTCCTAACGTTTAACCATCCCGATCGCTTTACTCGCATAGATGCTATGGGCGAAAAACGGGCAAAAAAGTGTCTTGGCACGCAAGTGGCCTGGCACGCTTGGCAGGGGGTCACGGTGGGTGGCGAAGGGGGGGGGGGGGGGGGGGCGGGGGAGTGGAGTGAGAGGAGGCGCCGGCGCCGGCGCCGCGGCTTGTGGGGAGGCGCGGCGTCGGCGTTCGTTCGAGGCATGAATATGTTGTTTTCAAGGTCGTATTTGTGTGTTAATACCAAAGCTTTTCCTACGCATATTTAATAACATATCCTCTCGACTTTTCGTACGTACTTGGATAATGATATTATTAAGGCAATAACTATTTGAATAGATAGGAGCTCAAATCGAGAAATATAAACATGCGTATATAATTATAGAAGTATAGGTTGTGGCAACTCGAAGTAGGACACGCCGAGGAGTCTGGACGGGCCTTATGACGTACGCTAGCCAACTCAAAATTACGATCATACTCAATTGAAAAAATAATAAACCTTTGTGAAATAATTTGCAGCGTTTTTTTTTAATAGTCGATCCATGAAGAAAATGTAGCTCCTACTCTACTCTGTGGTAGCTCCTTGTGTAAATCACCCTTATTCTGTTGCCTATAGACACCAATGAGGATGCTAACGGCGCTATCTGCCAGACAGAATTTATCTGAGGGATAATTTTATCAGCTAGGTAATTCAGTATT
The DNA here is from genome assembly GCA_030762985.1 of Adelphocoris suturalis. Classification (NCBI taxonomy): domain Eukaryota; kingdom Metazoa; phylum Arthropoda; class Insecta; order Hemiptera; family Miridae; genus Adelphocoris; species Adelphocoris suturalis. Next base: position 527,849 of record CM061042.1, on the reverse strand, counting down.
GATAAACGACTCACATTCTTTATCTGGAGTATGGCGCTATACTCAGTATAGCTATTTTAATGAACACTCTAGTGTTATTATACATTTCACCGTGCCTAGAAACAATATTATTGTTACCTGGTGCGATATACAAATAAAGTTTAGTGTTGAAAGTAAAATCTAAAATGTGTATTTTATAATTTCACATTGTAATTGTAAACTGCCAAAATTAAGGTGGAAAGAAGTCACAAGTCATTTTGTGAACAACAACTGCAAATCATTTTGATCGAACCTAAAAACAGCGAATTTCGAAAGCAACAACCAATAAAAGATAGATTGGAATATTCAACGAAGTTCCGCACTGGTTTCATGAGCAAATCTAAACCGGGGAGGGTCAAAAACGAATTTCGAAGTTTCGATGCGACACCGGACGACACCGCCGTGTTGATGGACTGCAAAGGAAACTAGCCAGGGGAACGAAAAGACGCCATCTAAAGCTGAGTCAAATCAAGGGTAGGTAATCCCGAAATTGACGTTATTTTCTCAGATCAAATTCACATTCTTGGGGCATTTCTACTGGACTTGCCGGTAAAACAATGTTCATAAACCTTAAAGCTAGTACTAGCGACGATATCGTGCCAAAATCAAGGTTAAATATGAGCCGTTAAGCGGAGAGAAATTCCAACAATCGAATGAATTTACGATTGACTCACCGTTTGAATGACGATCTTCGGAGACAGGGCATTTCTTGAGTAAAACTACTACAACTCAAAATGAAATACGTGTATTCTCACTGTAAGACTTTAAAACAGTATTGATTGAGAATAGTGCAAAAATATCTGTATGAAACGGTATGTGCAGAGCAAAAGCGAGACGTAAAAATACACACGAGAGTTTTAGTGAAAGCTATAAACTGTAACCATGGAAGAGACGGTGAATCGACACGTATCGATGGTAATCGAAAACAAAAGATTGATTAAATCAGGGTTCTCGAGAAGACCCCTATTTCATCATAAACTTATGATATAAGTATTACAATTTGGCGCAGTCGGTAGTTCTGTTACTACATGAAAACCTATGGCTTCTAGGGAGAGTTCGTCTGAAGAGACTTCGGTTCTACAATCGCAACAGCAGGATGTGATTCAAGTTGTTGAGAAGCTCATTAATTTAATGGCAATGTCTTTTAGTAAAATTGTCGAAAATAATGCAAGTAAGCCTGAAAAGATGAGAATACCTACATTTGATGGTATTAACGAGAGCTCTGAATCTCGGATGCATTTGTATGAAATTGCATGTGTTCATAACAGATGGAGCACAGACGAACAGAAGGTAAACAATATGCTTGGATACTTGAAAGCGGGAAGCGTGGCCCATAAATTGTTCAATGCGCGGATTGTAGAGTTAAAACCCACCAATTGGTCCGAATGGAAGGAGTCCTTTGTGAATGCATTTGGTCAGAGTCCAGTTGAACTGGTGGCGGATTCCATGGAGTTTCACTATCAAAGCGGATGTCTCATGGAATTTTATTACGAGAAGCAACGCTTACTCCTCTTAGCTTTTGGAAAACTTCCAGACCAAATATTCAATTTATTGCTCCTTCACGTTTTACCTCCAAGATTTCAAGATGCATTGATGATGAACGGAACTGACTTAAATTCGAAAGAAAAATTCAGACAGTCACTGGAAAGAATAAGACCTATAAAAAGTGCCATAAATTCTCGTAGTTTCCCTGAATCTGTGAAGTTTGAGGAGGCATCCGTAACGTATACAAATAAAGTTTAGTGTTGAAAGTAAAATCTAAAATGTGTATTTTATAATTTCAAATTCTAATTGTAACCTTATGATATAAGTATTACAATTTGGCGCAGTCGGTAGTTCTGTTACTACATGAAAACCTATGGCTTCAAGGGAGAGTTCGCCTGAAGAGACTTCGGTTCTACAATCGCAACAGCAGGATGTGATTCAAGTTGTTGAGAAGCTCATTAATGTCTTTTAGTAAAATTGTCGAAAATAATGCAAGTAAGCCTGAAAAGATGAGAATACCTACAATTCATGGTATTAACGAGAGCCCTGAATCTCGGATGCATTTGTATGAAGTCGCATGTGTTCATAACAGATGGAGCACAGACGAACAGAAGGTAAACAATATGCTTGGATATTTGAAAGCGGGAAGCATGGCCCATAAATGGTTCAATGCGCGGATTGTAGAGTTAAAACCCACCAGTTGGTCCGAATGGAAGGAGTCCTTTGTGAATGCATTTGGTCAGAGTCCAGTTGAACTGGTGGCGGATGCCATGGAGTTTCACTATCAAAGCGGATGTCTCATGGATTTTTATAACGAGAAGCAACGCTTACTCCTATTAGCTTTTGGAAAACTTCCAGACCGAATATTAACATGTATCATGTTTTAGCCCTGGGGTCCTAGCGAATTTTGCGAGTCAATTTTTTTCCGCGCACGAAATTAATTACAGTGATTTCCGCCTACAACCGAGTCGTTGCTAGGGAAATGGTACTTCGTCGTTTTTCATCCCACAAAATTCGTTGACCATTCGTTCGAAAGCTCTCGATTTATCCAACAATATTATGTTAACTACGGCGAAGTGCGTGTCCAACAAACTGAGTTATGAGCATGGTTATATAAATAATTGTTTACACACAGGTGATCATTCTCAATAATTGATATTGTGAACATGATTGCAACCGCTTGTTAATTTCTGATGTTTTCATAGGATTTCGAATCAATATCGAGGAGAAAACATGATACATGGTTGAAATTTTTGGTTCTAGAACAGAAATAAGTTTTACGTACAACCCAGCCGTTGTTAGGGGAATGAAACTTCCGCAGTTTTGAACTAGAAATTGCCTCCAAAAATGTCACAATTTTTTTTTCAAGTTACTTGACCTCTGTATTTTATCCTGTGAGAAATATTACAGTTTTTTTTTAAGATTATATTTTATGAGTTGCTATTTTGATTCTGTTTTTGATCTAGAGCTCTGTAGTTAGATCTAGACACTTTTAACTACTGTATTTACCTACCATTATGATTCTGTTTAATTTATTGCTCCTTCACGTTTTACCTCCAAGATTTCAAGATGCATTGATGATGAATGGAACTGACTTAAATTCGAAAGAAAAATTCAGACAGTCACTGGAAAGAATAAGACCTATAAAAAGTGCCATAAATTCTCGTAGTTTCCCTGAATCTGTGAAGTTTGAGGAGGCATCCGTAACGTATGAAGTAGCACCTTCTGCTGTTTCGGTGAAATGTATAATAACACTAGAGTGTTCATTACAGCTATCCTGCAGTTAATGTAGATAATTGATAAACTGGCCCTAAGGATAAAAATTCATTGAACGTGCTTTAGTCATCCCGGAGAGGCTTCCGATCAAATTTCAACTTACATGGGTGAATGAGAGAGAATTTAGCTAACTCAGCCGATCATAATAGAGACCGTCATAATTGGTCTCCTGTCTCAGAGAGACTCCCTATCAAATTTCTACTTCCAAGGGTGAACTGCAGAAAACTTGGCTCAGTCAAATATTTTTTCGTTACTTTTGCTGTGAATTTTGGTTTATTATTCCCAATAATAAGCCTATGTGATCGTGTAGCGAAAAATTTGTATACATGTTTGTATAAGTCACTTTACGTTTCAAGGTACGTAGAATCCAAATTTGAAATGCCCGTCCGCCGTTCGCCGTCCGCCGTCCGCCGGACGCTGACTACCTAATAGTTACTTCAGCCATTTCAAAGGTACAGGAGCATCCCATTGTGGTAATAGTTGGGGAAGATATTGATCTTCTGGTCCTCATGACAGGCCTTTGCGCTAACCAGCCCTTAGCCAGAAATCTGTATTTCTTGAAGCCAGGAAGAGGTAGGATTGGTGACGTCTACTACGGCGTTTCATCATTCAGATTCGACCCAGCAACCATTTTGTTCACACACGCCTTCAGTGGGTGTGACACAACATCTGCAATCTTTGGTCACGGGAAGCTGAAGGTGTGCAGTACTCTCCGCAACAATAACTCACCATTGTTGGAGAAAACAATCGAAAAGTTCACAGATCCAAAAAGTACACCTGAAGAGGTCGCCTCTTACGGCAAAGAGGTTATGAAAGCGCTCTTTTTTCGCTATGGGGACGGGAGCCCATCCTCCACCCTTGATGAGATGAGGTACGTTATTTTTTCGAAGTGTGTCTCCCGCAAGAAGGTCGACTTGGCACGGTTGCCTCCTACGCGCGATGCTGCTCGCTACCACTCTTACAGGACCTACCATCAACTTCAATAAATTATGGCTTGGGAACACGCTCGACCCTGAGCAGTGGGGATGGCGAAGCAGCCCCCAAGGCCTCATACCCATTCAAACGACAAGAGACGTAGCACCGGAGGCACTCCTCAGATACATCTCCTGCGCTTGCAAACAAGGGTGTACGCGTGTTCTTGTCAGAAAGCAGGCTTGCTGTGTTCAACCATGTGCAAGCACTGTGCTGGCAGTGAATGCGATAATTCTCCCTTGATCCCGACTCCTGACGAAGACGAAAATAACGACGACGACCTCCTAGAGCTTCTCGAATCTGATGAAGAAGATGAAACCATCGTCCTCCCCCCCATTCCACCAGAACAAGAAGAGCTAGGCCCTTCCAAACGGTTGAGGAGAAAGTGAACATTTTTTAATCATTTTTTAGCATTTTTCATTCATCATGTTTTAACATTTTTCAACTTTTTTGAACTTTTTTGTTAACACCTTTATAAATTTTATAATACCAGTTACACATTTTAAAAAATTTTGAACACATTTTATTATTGCTGGCTTAAACACCCCTTCCCACCTCCTTGAGTTATTTTTACAGTTACTGTTGAACCTAGAAAGGGTTTTAAACAGTTAAGTAAGATCGTAGAATCGTTGTCTGATGAAATACTTGATATTAGCCTATTGACTTTTTTAAAGGAAAATGGAAAAATTGTCGGTATGTACCTAAATATTGGGCCAATTTTATATTTCGGGCGCTTGCTGAACACAAAATTTCATGCTCTACAACTTTTATTCTATGACTCTTTTCGATTGGAGTGACCGTTTTGGAGTTACAGCTCTTCAAAGTGCCGGAAATGGATTTTTCAAAAAATTTGGAAAAAATTGCCGTTTTTCGACGAGCGATTGCTCCTAGAGAGCTGAACCGATGTTGATGTTCCAATAGGTTTTTGGACGCAGAATTTAATGCACTATAATTTAGGATAGAATCATTTTTTCTATGCGAGGCTTCCTTAATGAGATATATGAGAAAAACTGAAAAAAGTTCGAAAATTTCGAGGTTTTTAGGCCCCCAAAAGTTGTCCCGATAAAAATTTTGTTGGATTCGCTTAGTTTCCCACTATTGGGGTGCCAAGACACCAATTAAAAGTTAGAAACATAACATCCGACCTTTTGTGTTCACCGAAGTCTAGATTGACTGGACTAATTATTATTAAGGCAATAACTATTTGAATAGATAGGAGCTCAAATCGAGAAATATAAACATGCGTATATAATTATAGAAGTATAGGTTGTGGCAACTCGAAATAGGACACGCCGAGGAGTCTGGACGTACGCAAGCCAACTAAAACTACGATCATAATTGAAATAATAATAAACATTTGTGAAATAATTTGCAGCGTTTTCGTTCTATTCTTGTGAAGAGTCTTCTAGCTTTTAGACCATGCCGAAAGCATATTCAATACAAAACAATTGCACGCCTAAAACTTGCATTCAGACAAATCACGTGCCATGCAGCCTTTTCGAACCAAGAACGTATACCACCCAAATATGAGTATATCGAGGAAGATAAAAGGATAATTGCAATTCCAATGCGGATTCTGCAAAAAACTTCTGCTTCACATAAAGTTGTAAAATTAGGTCAATTTCAGTTACAAATAATAACTGAAGGAAAAGCTGAATAAGCTCAGCTGATATACAGTTTAGTTGTGACCGGAAAGTCAAATTTTATTTGTCAAAATAAAGGAACAGGGAAGGGGGGCTAATTAGGTGACGCACAGTGTAAACAATATGAAATGAGATCCTTGACTGTTGTAGAATTAATGTACTACCTATAAATTACTAATTATATTTTCCAGACCTACCGTTCCATTATTTCAAAGTTTTCAAGTTGGTAACTAGAATCCAACATAATCCAACATTCTACCCCTTGAAGAAAAACGCTGCAAATTAATTCGCAAAGGTTTATTATTTTTTCAATTGAGTTTGATCGTAGTTTTAGTTGGCTTGCGTACGTCATAAGGCCCGTCCAGACTCCTCGGCGTGTACTATTTCGAGTTGCCACAACCTATACTTCTATAATTATATACGCATGTTTATATTTCTCGATTTGAGCTCCTATCTATTCAAATAGTTATTGCCTCAATAATATCATTATCTAAGTACGTACAAAAAGTCGAGAGGATATGTTATTAAATATGCATAGGAAAAGCATTGGTATTAACACACAAATATGACCTAGAAAAAAACATATATTCATGCCTCGAAGGAACGCTGTACTCACCTCACGGTGCCGCGGTGTATTATATGGGTATAACACGTAAAAGTAATAAATGTCCATTCTCCTACACCCCTCTGCTACGCCCCTGGTCACTCCAGCCACCACAAGGTGCCGCGGCACCTCCTCTCACTCCACCTCCGCTCACCCCCCACACCACACCTGCCAAGCGTGCCAGGCGTGCGTCTAATACTCAAAGCCTCGAAAAAGACACTTTTTCGCCCGTTTTTGGCCCATAGCATCTAAGCGAGTAAAGCGATTGGGATGGTTAAACGTTAGGACCAACTAGACCCCAAATGGCGTCTATGTGCAAAAGAACGGGTTTTTTAAGTAAATTCTTAGGCCTTTTATGGCCCAGACGGCGGATGGCGGACGGACATTTCAAATTCGGATTCTACGCACCTTGAAACGTAAAGTGACGCAGTTTGAGGGGAGGGGGGGGGGTGTATAAAAATTTTTTGCTACACGATCACATAGGCTTATTATTGGAAATAATAAACCAAAATGAAGGAATTTTTAAAACCGTCTTACTGGCACAACTTCAACGTTTTTCTCTTTGAGGTTATGATGAGATTCTTCCAGATATATATCAAATCATCTTTATTATCTTCATCAACCGCCTCAACGTTTTTCCATCCAATTAGACTAAAATCTTCAAGGATACATGAACATTTTTTCTCACAAACCCCACAACGACCCTGAACATTAATTTTGTCTCTCAAAATCAGATTAGTTTCTAAACACAATTCTTAAAAAGAAGTTATGAATTTTGGTACTGATGGTACTATTATTTGAAGAGTACAGGGGAAGAACGGGCTGAATTTTACTTCTCTCAGCCGCCTTGTCTTCATTGGAGCTTTAGGAATATACTTTGTGTCAATAAAACCCGCCCAATCAAAATATCTGATTTTGATAAGGCCAAAAAATTAATGGATAACACAGGACCAAACAATGAATATTGAATAGAGACAGCAACAGATCGGAAAAGTGGAAGAGTTAAGGTGCTGTGATTCAATGGCTGGATAATGAACTCACAAGGATGGGGGAAGTGGCAGCTCTACGTTAGCCCGTTCTTTCCCTGGACCGCTCCCATAAGCCCGTTCTTTCGCTGCATACGAAATACTCACCCGCTATTTGAAGTATTTAGATTCGTTTATTCCTTGTTTTGACAACACCACCGTGCTGTACTCTTCATTTGATATCGTCGAAATCGATCCCACATTGCAACTCTTATTTGTGAAAACATAAAACTTTTTTACTCTATCAAGTGATTTCTAACCAACTCAAGTTTCTCTTTTCCTAGTTTTTGAATCATTGGCGTAACCGAGTGTCAACTAGATAATAGAATTCGTTGATGATGGTGTCAATGACAGAATGCATGAAGACTAACTCTATTGTAGAACAGAAACAATTTATAGAAGACTAGCGGTCCCCCTGCGCGCGTTGCAAAGCCCAAATTAAATTTGTTTATTGATCGTAATTTTAAACTGTTATTAAGTCAATCGTGGGATCATTAGGGAAAAAACTGGATTCTAGATCCACTCAGCTGATCTGGGATCAGTCAGTTGTGTTCAGAAGTCCCTCAAGGGCCCACATACCAAATCTCAGAATCGTGGGATCGTTAAAGAAAAAACTGGATTCTAGAGCCACTCAGCTGATCTGGGATCGGTCAGTTGTGTTCAGAAGTCCCTCAAGGGCCCACATACCAAATCTCAGAATCATGGGATCATTAGGGAAAAAACTGGACTCTAGAGCCACTCAGCTGATCTGGGATCGGTCAGTTGTGTTCAGAAGTCCCTCAAGGGCCCACATACCAAATCTCAGAATCGTGGGATCATTAGGGAAAAAAACTGGATTCTAGAGCCACTCAGCTGATCTGGGATCGGTCAGTTGTGTTCAGAAGTCCCTCAAGGGGCTACATACCAAATCTCAGAATCGTGGGATCATTAGGGAAAAAACTGGATTCTAGAGCCACTCAGCTGATCTGGGATCGGTCAGTTGTGTTCAGAAGTCCCTCAAGGGGCTACTTACCAAATCTCAGAATCGTGGGATCATTAGGGAAAAAACTGGATTCTAGAGCCACTCAGCTGATCTGGGATCGGTCAGTTGTGTTCAGAAGTCCCTCAAGGGCCCACATACCAAATCTCAAAATCGTGGGATCATTAGGGAAAAAACTGGATTCTAGAGCCACTCAGCTGATCTGGGATCGGTCAGTTGTGTTCAGAAGTCCCTCAAGGGGCTACATACCAAATCTCAGAATCGTGGGATCATTAGGGAATCTCCGCGTAACGCTCACCGCGTGACGCTCCCCGCGTGTCGCTCCCCGCGTGACGCTTTTTCATTTATGTGCCATAGTAAAGACATAAAATGTCAAAAAAAAATGTAGTAGGCCGTCAAGAAGGTACCAGTACTTTCTGTTCAACTATTTCTACAACCACTAAAATTTCTAAAACCTGACACTGCACCCTTTTATGCCCTCTGGGTCAGAGCCCTTTGAACGGATTTGCACCAAACTTTACAGGAACAATCCTTGAATCATGCCTAATAATACCTGAAAGTTTCATTACAATCTGTCGAGCGGTTTCGGAGTCTATAGGCAATATACATATATACATACATACATCCTCTTTTATAGATATAGATTGCTATAGCTAGTAGCGCTATAATCCGATCAAAATTGTTCGGTAGTTGAAGAAATTATTCTAGAAGCACGATATGTTACGCAAGACAGAATAGAATAATTCTTGTAGGCACCAACTCAGGTTGTGTATACGGCAAGCGGAGTTGTTTATTTACGACGCATTTATTTCAGGGATGCTGGTCAAAAGAAAGGCCGACGGCTCTGGAGAAGAAAGAAGGGCAGGCGGAAAAGTTGAAGCAGGTGGAGCTAATAGCTGAGCGGTTGGGATGCTCACTGACGCAGCTCAGCATTGCCTGGTGCAGCAAGAACGAGTCAGTGCAGTGCCTTTTGCTTGGTGCCACAACTGTGCAACATCTCTACCACTGCATTCACAGCCTTCAGGTAAGTTATTGAGAGATCTTTTTGGTTGAACGACATTGTATTTGGGATCGGAACATAGAATCGAAAAGTGTTACTTTTGATTTTATGATGATTATCGCTTACAACCAAATCGTTGCTGCGGGACTGTATCTTAAGCGGCCCATAGACCATCAATATCCCGGGTTGTACAATAAAACTGATCGTGTGTAGACGACATTGAAAGATTGTGCAATATATTGCGTGAAATTCAAATCCGTGAAAATATCTTGTGCAAACGGGAAAGAATTGTGCCGTCTTTAGGCAACATTGCGCAATATCCCGTGAGTCTGCCTCATCTAGTAGTGGTGAACGCGTCGTCATGGTTGACAAGAGAGCGGATAAACATTTTATTTGTGAGTTTATTGAAGTTTATCGCGGCCTTCCCGCTCTTTGGGATGCGAAGTGCAAAGATTATACTAATCGTACCAGAAAGGGGGAGCAGTACGATGTGTTGTTGGAAAAATACCGCGAAAAATATCCGGATGCTGAGAAACCAGATGTGGCATCGCGCATGGTAGTGTTGATTTTCTCGATTTGAGGAGTTACCAAAGCGAGAAGTTCGTCGAATAATACTCCGTCCATCCGTAAAAAGTTGCGAAAATCATTTGGTTCAGCAACTCTCAGTTCATTCAGTAATGTTTCGTGGGTGTGTTTCTCCCTGTCAATGAACCACTGTTTGGCCCATTTTCTCCCTTTTCGCGAGCTCTGTTCTTTTTTTCTCTTCTTTGCACTTACCGCTACAGCAATAGCAACAGCACACAACTCAGTTTCACTCAACATCTTCACCGAATGAAGTTCTGGCGAGGACTGTTTGCACAACCTGTTGCCAAGCAAATTGATCGTCTGTGCTCGAGATTGCGCCAAATATTGTACAACCGTCAATATCACCCCCACACAATTCAGTTTATTGCACAAACCAACTTATTGTACAATAATATTGAGCGTCTGTGGGCGGCCGTCAAAGTATTGTGCAATCCAAATTGCAAAATAATATTGATCGTCTATGGGCCGCTTTAGGCATTTATCATCGTACGAAATTCGTTCGCCAGTCGTTGGAAAGCCCTCGATTCACCTAACCGTGTTATGATAACAACTGCGCAGTGCGTGGCCATCAATCTGAGGTATGAGTTTGGTTTTCTGAATAATTTTAATTGTGTCTCAGTTAATTTTGTAAACATGATTGCAACCACTTTTAGACTGGGAAGTGAATACATAAAATGTCTCAATGTCTTGCAGACGTATATGCAAGATCTTTGGCATTTATCACAAATATCGTTCGCCTGTCGTTGTTTGGCCGGGTTATGATGGCAAAAACATGTTCCATGTTAAAAAAGGAAGGAAGGGGGAGGGGGGTCCCCAACCAAAAAATCGTTTTTTTTTTTTTTTTTTTTTTTTAATAAATGATAACTTTATTATTCATTGAATATTACAGCTTTGCTCAAAGTGTATAGTAGGCTTTGCCTGATTAACATGAAACGTGAAGAAAAGGTGGTGAATGGTGAAAGAAAATCTTGGGGTCGTTTTCTTTTCAGGCGGCGTTGTCTTAGTAGCGCGGGGGGATTTAGGGGAATAGCAGCTGCCAGTGAATTGCTATGGCCTGACATGGTATGGTGGATCTTGGCATATCTTTCCTTGATCAGTGCTTCAACTGTTGGAATGTCCAAGTCTTGATGCAGAGTACTGTTTCGCACAAACCATTCTGCTCCAGTTATCAAACGAAGTACTCTATTGTGAGTAACTTGTATCTTATTTAAGTGCGTTTTGGCAGCGGATCCCCATATTTCGCACGAACAAAGCCAAATTGGTCGAATCAATGTGAGGTATAGAAGCCTTTTAGTGATTAGAGGGAGTGAAGAACGGCTATCTAAAAAATGTTTTAGTTGTTGTATTCTGTATCTTATATTGTGCACAAGGTGAATCTAAATAGACCCCCAAGTATTTGGTGGACGATTTGATTGGAATTCGGGCTCCATTGAAGGTCAATCCATCCATCAATCGTTCATGGCGAAGAGTGAAAAAGATATATACTGATTTTTGAGGGTTAAACGATATGCGCCAATCGTCGCACCAACCAGAGATCAGAGATTCTATCAAGATGATATTGTAATTTACGCCTCAAATCACTGGTTTTTTTCCCCCTGGGTCAGAATGCTTTGTCATCAGCAAAGTTTGCCATAACAATTTTATCAGTCGATTGTGCATCTCTTACATAAACCAGGTACAAGAATGGCTCCCATACACTTCCCTGGGGAACTCCAGCACGAATGCTCATTGATTTGGATAAAGCGGAACCACATTTTACGCTGTAGGTACGATTAGAAAGGTAGGACTGGACAACAAGGTAATGAGTGTCAGGTAAGTACTGTTTGATCTTGGAAAGGACACCATTGTGAAGAACCTTTTTAAACGCTTTTTCTGAATCTAGGTAGATTCCCAAGCAGAACAGCTTTTTCTCATTAGTTTCTAAAATTGTGTCGATGACGCGATGAAGTTGCATTTGGCATGAATGTTCTCGACGAAACCCAAATTGAGAATCAACCCACTCGTTGGGAAGCTCTCAATTTACCCGAAAACATCAAGCTGTAAAATTCCCTCTCCCCTATTCCATAAGATACGAAATGAATTTGGGATGTAAACAACAACCGTATGTTTTAAATTATGATAATTGAGAGACCTACTTCCTACTACCTACTTCTCTTTCCTCGGACTCTATTTATTTTACTAGGTAGTACCTATCCGACGGCAAGATGAAGAAAGTGCCTAGGTACTAATTAAGTTATTTTTGACATAGTTATACTGCGATCCAAACAAAAATACCTGTAAAATGTGAATTTAGCTGGAAAGATTTGGTTTCTTCAAGTAAGAGCAGTGATCCTGTCACACACTCTATGAATAATCACCATTTTACAACAAACTAATTTTTTTTAATTTTTTATTTTATGAAAATTGGAAGGTCAGTTCTATTACTATCTATTGATTCATTCATCAATTCAATTCAATTTAAATCAATATAAAAATATTGAGGAAAAAAAAAAATATATATATATATATATATATATATATATATATATATATATATATATATATATATATATATGTATAAATTTATCGAATAATTGGTACAAATATAAACACAGATATGAGTAGAAATAATCAACGTTTCGCTATTTTGCGTTATCAAGATTAATGAAGATGTTTTTATGTTGTTGGTGTTTAGGCAGTCTTGATCACCTGATAAGTATTGTGGGTTGTGTTGGAGTTCAATTTATATATATATATATATATATATATATATATATATATATATATATATATATATATATATATATATATATATATTTATATATATATATATATATAATATTTTATATCAATATGTATTCAATTTCAATTTTCTCAATTTCTCCCATAGGAAGGTAATCTTAAAAACGCTGCAAATTATTTCACAAAGGTTTATTATTTTTTCAATTGAGTATGATCGTAGTTTTAGTTGGCTTACGTACGTCATAAGGCCCGTCCAGACTCCTCGGCGTGTCCTATTTCGAGTTGCCACAACCTATACTTCTATAATTATATACGCATGTTTATATTTCTCGATTTGAGCTCCTATCTATTCAAATAGTTATTGCCTTAATAATATCATTGTCTAAGTACGTACGAAAAGTCGAGAGGATATGTTATTAAATATGCGTAGGAAAAGCATTGGTATTAACACACAAATATGACCTAGGAAAAAACATATATTCATGCCTCGAAGGAACGCTGTACCCACCTCATGGTGTCGCGGCGCCTCCTCTCACTCCACCCCCCGCTCACCCCCCTCACCAACCACCGTGACCACCAAGACACTTTTTCGTCCGTTTTAGGCCCATAGCATCTATGCGAGTAAAGCGATCGGGATGGTTAAACGTTAGGACCAACTAGACCCCAAATGGAGTCTATGTGCGAAAGAACAGGTTTTTTAAGTCAATTCTTAGGCCTTTTATGGCCCGGACGGCGGACACCGGACGGCGGACGGACATTTTAAATTTGGATTCTACGCACCTTGAAACGTAAAGTGACAAAGTTTGAGGGGGGGTTATAAAAATTTTTTGCTACACGATCACATAGGCTTATTATTGGAAATAATAAACCAAAATGAGGTATTAGGGAAAGACATAAATACCCGTTATCTTTCTATTCTCACAGTAAGATGAAATTTAGCAATAGGTCTTCTAAAGGATTCTAAGAGATTCTTAATGGCATTTTTACAGCTGGTTCCAAAACTGAATGCAACCATTATGTCAGAGCTGGAGAAAGTGCTAGGGAACAAGCCCGCGAGGGCTCCTATGGTATCAACTCTGGCGCTTAGATGACAAACAATGCTGCCCCCTAACGAGCAGGGGGCAGCGCCCGAGTCTCCCAAGACCGACGAGTCGCCGACAGAAAGCAAGCAGCAGAAGATGCCTTTCTGTACGATACAGTGACAATATGCCCATGGCGACGGTACTCCATAGCTCGCATGTGAGTATTAACGCTTCAGTTCATGTGTTATGTAACGTAATGTAATGTAATGTAATTTTATGGGGCGCACCCTGCACCCTGCTGGTGGGCATCTCTTGGTTGAGCAAGTTACTGTAACGGCCCAAAAATATTTGATACCTCGACAGGAGTTCGAACTCGCGTCGTCACATCTAGAAATTCCTCGGAGTTGCGACACTCAAACGATCAGAGCTATGATGCCAGGGTGACCAAACCTCTTCGACTGTGAGAGTAATTTTCCTGGAGCGTAACATTATATTATTTCCGATCGTTCCAATCTTTGATTGGGCGTTAATTACCTAATGAATACTTCATATGAAGATTCATTGACAATCCATTCTGTTTTAATATCTCTTTTTTATCCTCAATCGCCAATGCAGCTATTTACTAAAAAGCGCATGTAATTTGCGTTTTGCTTCTTTTTTTTATTGTTGTTGCAGGGTGCGCCTGAAGTGCAAATTAGTATAAGGGCATACGATCAATAATAAAGTTTCAGAAACATGTATACAGGAGAATTTGCTGACGAATGAAATAGCAGGGATGAAATTGTAATAAAAAACTAGAATTGTCAGGTTTAATAAAATCCTGTCAAGTTAGGGGAAGAGAGAATGTGAAGAAGGGAAGAGAGGAAGATAAGAAGAATGAAAAGGGATAGATATCGAAAGAAGAAAGAAAGAGAAAGAGGAACGAGTTTAATGCTCAGCGAGGAAGCGGTGCACAACAGCAGACCTGAACGCATCAAGGGAGGGAGCACACTGCACCAAAACTGGAAGGGAATTCCATAGCCTCGCTCCTGCAATGGAAACTGACCTAGCCATGAGCATGCTGAAGTGCCGTTTAATAGCAATGTTGTTGGCTCGATCTGAACTGCTTGGTGGAAAAAGGGAATTGAACAAATTTGTTAAGCAACCCTTTGTTGCTCTATAGATGATGCACAAAGAAAGAGCGTTTACGTAAATGATAATATCCATACCCAAGAGACGATTTACGTAGAGAGGGATGTGGCCTTGAGATTTAAGGTGAAATATATACCGTAAGGTGGGGCGAATAGGGTCACTTTTCAACTTTCAACGTCTGTGGTTTTTTCCCTGTTTGAGATAGAGATTTGATTCCAACGGTAATACACAGTTCCCTGCCTCTAGTTTTCATGACCACGAGGAGTTTTTTGACCATGGTCAAATAATGTCATACTATCACAGGGAAAGAGCTATGGTCCAAAAAGGGCCCTGACCCGATTGGTCCACTGGGTGAGGTGAATAGGGTCACCCATAGGTTTTTCAAGCCAAAAATTAAATATCTCCTATTCAACACTAGCGTGGACCAAATGGGTCACGGATCTTTAAAAAAAATGTTTTCCGAAACCACCAGTTTTTTTTTTTTTTTTTTTTTTTACCATTTTCCGGGCTGTACAACAAAAAAGCGAATTTCTAAATAACTTGTTTATTTATAAAAAGCTGAATAAATATTTATTCAGTCTTTAAATGCTATTTATCACGTGAAATGACTGATATATTGAGTAGGTAAACATTAGCCACGACCGAACATTATTCTAAACCAAATAAATTATCACAATCGAAGCATGTTTAAGCTCGAAAATTGAAAGGAACTAGAAGAATTAGAAAAAACTGACTCATAAAATTAACTGACTAGAGGCACTAGAATTAAAAATCACAATGAAGAGTCAAGTTTAAAAAAATCACAATGAAGAATCAAGAATGATTGAATAAATTAAAAATCACAATGAAGAATCGAGCTACAACTTGATTGATACCCAATGCAGTTCAATTAGGAAGCTCCAAATCACTCAAAATGAGTGGCATCAACCATGAAGTGGCAGTGCCCTTGTTGAAGCTTCTTCAACCTTAAAATTCTCTCAATATTTTGTGGAATCACGTCACAAAAGTCCTCTACAGTTGTTGACCCGATTCGCCCCACTTTTGCCCGAAAACTACCTCACGTCGAAAAAAAAATCAAAACAAATCGAACGGTTTATGCCACTGCTGTCAAATTCAGAGGGAATTATCAAAACAAGTTCAGGGTTGTGTTATCACAAGGACAGGCTGCCAACCTTCACACAGTTGGCGGGGTGAACTAAGTTTGTGGGCTATTGTAAAACAGCTGATTTGGGCATCGCCATTTTCATGGCCGGTTAGCACCCATGGCAAACAGTAGATCGTTAGCTAATCGATAAATTGACGCATCGATACCTAAGGAATCGAATGCCGTTTGGATCGTCTCGATATCTTTGTCCGTTGCCCATATTTTTCGATTTTTGTAATTTTCCCGAAAATTGACCCTATTCACCCCACTGACCCGATTCGCCCCACCTTACGGTAATGGATAGGGTATTGAAGAGGACTGAGACATTTTAGAGTGTTAAAGTCAAGTGATCAGATGAAAAATATTGAGCAATAGGTGGTGTGGGGAGAAAGAGTATCTTAAATAACTTGAGGCACATAAGGAAAGGGGTATAAAAGGCCAAGTTGCGAAGGGACTGAAGAGATGAGAGGACGGATCTAGAGATTTTGGCCACATGTCCTTCCAGGTGAAAGTGGAGTTAATAATTACACCCAAGTTACGTACGGATGAAATATATGGTATGATTGTATTATTGATAAGGATAGGTGGGAGAGAGCTGGTAGAAATGTGCTGCTTATAAATTACAATCGATTCGCTTTTTTGGGGATTCAGGATTAGGCCATTGCTTACAGTTGTGAATTGAGGAGGGGTCGTTATTTACAAGAGTAATTGAATGGGAAAGTGAAGGAAGATCATTGGGGCTGTGTCTGTAAATTTGGGTATCATCTGCATAGAGATGAAATAAACAATTGTGATTAATACGAGGCATGTCATTAATGAAACTGGAAAATAAAAATGGAGATAAAACTGAACCTTGGGGAATACCATCTTTTATGGGAAGGAGTTAGCAGGACGATCCATTCTGAATGCAGACTGAGTGCGCCCAGTTAGATTGTATCACATCAGAGAGCATGTGCTCGAAGAAAATTTAAAAATTTGGCTAATTTTTCTATAAGAAGGGAATGATTTATGGATACAAAGGCATTCGTAAGGCCCAGTAAGACAAGGATAGTACATTGTCCCAACCTCAATCATGTTCAG
Organism: Adelphocoris suturalis; assembly: GCA_030762985.1. NCBI lineage: Eukaryota > Metazoa > Arthropoda > Insecta > Hemiptera > Miridae > Adelphocoris > Adelphocoris suturalis. The sequence goes on along the minus strand of CM061042.1, from coordinate 510,664 downwards.
ACCTAGCCTATGTTGTGCGCCGGAACTCACTGATCATTTTACGACCGCTCCCGACAGAATCGGTCCAGCCATTTAGCCATTGATTGGGAACATACATAGAAACAAACTTTGAGTTTTATATAAAGAATACAGGGATTTGAGGGAACTCTATAGCCTTCCCCGTATTCATAACATCACTCTACGAGTAACTTTAAGTGTAGATACTTGGTATTACCATGCAAATGCAGATAATGGACCCAACCAACCAACTTAAAACAGGAAACTTTTGTACCAAATTTATACAAAAAGGTATAATTTTAGTATAAATATCACATTTGACGTTTCTACTATATTTTTCATGGAAGTACTTGGTATATTTCTTTGTTTCTGACAAAACGTACTTACACAGCAAAGTGACAGCAATAAAGTAACTCCATATTTTTCGTAATTACTTTCTGCATTACGTCAAAACTTTTGATCTATCCTTGGTATTTCCTGCTCTGATATTTTGATTTATTTTTCAGATTGGCTCGTATCGGTTTGTAAGCAGATTCGCCTTAAATGCCTCGTCTCTTGCTTTGCTAACTGTCAGAAGTTGACAAACCATCAACATAAACACAACGCCAGCGGTAAGCCACGATATGGAGTAACCTTCGTTCATTCTGACTCTTTTTCAATCACATTTGCACGTTTTGATCAAAATACTCATAATTTTTGACGTCCACCAATCAAAACCAAGATTCTACTTCATTTTATTTCACCTTGATAGAGTGGAATGTAGGTACTTACTTCGATTCTTACAAAGGTGGATTTTCAAACCATCAGATTTTCGAACCCAGTCTAAAATAGCGTTTCTCTGATTTATAACGTTTCTTTATTTGGACAGTTTAAATTATAACAAAACTTTACACAAAAAAAAATTGTCAGTAGAACGGCCACAGTTCTCTTTTGAATGTTGCTCAAACTTTGAACGCGTTATCCTCAAAATGAGGTTTCCAGGAGACCAGATTAGGGAAAATCATATCTTTGGAACTGATAAAGATAGCATAAAAAAACGAGTTCCACTACCTGCTTTACAAGCAGATACCATGTTACATGGATATGTCATTGATTGGGGGTTTCATAACGGTTATCCAAATCCTTTCACTTTGGACTGTAGGCGACAAAATGTAGGATAAAGAATTTATTTTATTATTCTTGGAGGCACAAAAAGCATACTATAAATACTATTAAAGTTATTTCTCCAATACAGACGCTATTTAGTTTCCGCCAAACGAAAATTGTTTATAGTCCAATCAACTTAGTTTAGGAATGTAGCCAGGTACGTAAGGAGGGGGAAATTGGTAGCTTGAGATGTGAACATTTATCACATAAATCAAGCGCTTTCCAACGAGTGGCGAACGATTTCTGTGCTATGAAAACTGCGGAAGTTCCATTTCCCTAGCAACGGCTGGGTTGTACGTGAAAATCATTAGTTTGGAAAATCGTGACATCAACTTTTGCGTGACGAAAATTTTTGGTTGACCCCCCAGAGCAAAGACATATCCATGTCAAAACGGCCTTTCTGTCATTAGGTAAATTTTTTTTTTTTTTTTTTTTTTTTAATTAAACTCCAAATTTGGACCACCGAATTAGTGCAAAAAGACATATTCATGTCACAATGTATCAGCGTGAAACGTTGATACTACGCCGATAACTTGAACGAGTTACATTTCCCTTTCAATAAAATTGATTTATTCCTTTTCAGGTTAGCGTTCCGAAGCCGCTAGCGTTACAGTGCCCGTTACCTACCGCTTTCACCAATCTATAGTCTGCGCTGTATGCATAGAAGAAGCAACTTTGTAAAAAAAATTGGAGAAAATAACGAGAAAAAAAGCAAATTTTCGTTTGTTCATAGGTAATTGTTCCAATACTGCTATTCATCCATCGCCATTGAACGTACCTACTCAAGAAACATTTTACTTGAATAATAGCTAGGTATTATCTAGCATGATATCGTCTTGAAAGCCCATAGTTAAAAACCTTTCATGGTCTTATTATTAAATAACTATAATCGTTACTCCAGCCAATAAATTAGGAGACATCTACTCTAAAATTTCGAATACATCGGTATGATTTTAAATGAAATCGTAGTTGTTGATATTTCATTTTGAAATTTTCGTATTTTAAGAGAGCAGAATAAACGTAGAAATTGAATTAAGAAATTAATCATGTACCTTACTAATAATTAATTAAAATAGTAGATAGGTTAACATAGACATTCAACCATTTTCGAATACCTACAAAATATTTTGAGGGGGAAAACATTGTTCTTTCCAGTAATTCTCGCTTGACTGTTTTCTTTGCATAGCGGAGTTTTTTACTAAGCCAATTCTAGAATATCTTTTACTAGTTCACGAGCTTGTTTTATGTTGCACCGTTACCATTAAGGTATGTAATCTATTATAATAGTAAATTATGAAGGTTCCAAAGGATAGTTGAGTTGACAATATCCTAATAATTATAATTATTATTAAAATGCGAATATTGCAATTTTTCGATTTGTATATGGATGACGTTCGACTTAACCTTAATTTTGTCTTTAAAAAAATTTTTAAAAAAGCTACGAATCTGACATTTTTACGTATGATACAAACCCGTATTCCAATTTATCTGCGGGGCTACATTAACAAAAGAAATTTCATATTCGCTGTAGATTTACCTACCATAGTATTGTATCAATAGGTACAATTTTTAAGGCAGTGACTCGATTTTTAGTTTTCGGAACTTCCGCTACAGCGGCGCCTCAATTTTTATTATTCTGTGTCCGCTGCTAAAATATAGATTAGTGGGACAAATAGATCAGAATGATTTGTGTAGTCTGGATGCTCGCAAGCTCGCATCTCAAAAATACGTAACATCAAATAGTCAATCCCTTAGTAAAAATGCAGATTAGTCGACATGTAGGTCAGAATGAACTGTATAGTTTGGTGGTCTGGATGCTCGCAAGCTCGAATCTCAAAAATACATGGCATCAAGTAGTCAATCCCTTAGTGATAATTCAAATTAGTTGGACATTCAGATAAGAATGACGTTTGAGAAGTATATTTCGGGAGTTGTACGACCTAACAAAAATGACCATGCATAAGGACTCGAACCCACGAGACCGGTATCATTGATTATGCTACGCCACAACTATCGTTTCAAGAAACAATCAGTACTTCACTACTTAGTAGGAAATACACCGACTGAAGCGCCACAATAGCGGAAGTTTTGTAAACTAAAAATTGTTGGGGAGCTAGTCACTACCTATTTTTAATTTTCTTGGGATTTCGAGACATGGAAGGCTCACCGACTTTTGTACCCTGTACCTAATATTCTTAAGATCTTAAAAACTGTAGTATACGTAAAAAATGATTTGTTAAGAAGTTTATTCGACTAATAACTCGTTTTACTCTTCGTTACTAGTCGACAACGCAGTACTATATAGGATTTTAATTATTTTTCTTAACATACATAATTTATTTGGAAATAATTTATCAAGTAACTTCTAGATAATAAATTTAGTGAGGACCTATAACTTTGCAAGGTCAAGTTTACCATCATAGGGTCTTATTTCTCTTGATTCTTGTTAGAGCAACAAATAAAAAATATTACGCGTATATTTGTGTGCCTATAAACATAGAGTAAACCAAAAACCTCTTGTATATAATATCATTAAATTATTTGGAAAAAAAAACTTTTGTTGATTCTATATGAAAAAGAAGTGATTTATTTTTTTGTGAGAAATTGTTGATGTTACACTAAGTTTTCTTGTGATTAATTTTAGTGAATTTTAACATATCCTACCTTAACTTATTGGTTTCGGTTAAGCTGTGGTACTGAATGATAAAAAGCAATTATTTGAAATGATCGTTGAATTACACGGGTTTTTATCTTGAAGTTCAAATGTTGGCGTTTTTACTGTTTGAGCATCTTATAAATTAAGTACGTACGAGTTTATTTTGGTGTATGGTGGAAAGTGCGGCTTAACAGGAAGGTTTACTTATTGGATAGGGTTATAATAATTAAGTTGAAAGACATTTGATAAAAATAAAGTTCCTACTCCACAATATCGATCATGGGTGAAAATAAGAGTGGACCACATGTATAGTGAAATTGGGGTTATTGAACAAAAACTAACATAAGTAGGGTAAATAGACCATGTTTGACACCTTCAGAGAAATTCGTGAATTCCCCCCAAAACATCGCAAATTCGTTTTTTCGAAATCAATTTTTTGACCCAGTATTTGACAGTCAAACTTTTGGTTGCACCTGTGACTGACAACCTATGATCTGTATTAAATGATTCCGTGTATCAACAAAACATTTATTTCAACATTTTATAAATAAATCGAGCATTTGAACGTAGTTTTATTAATCTGAATATAAAATTAATATGATTAGGTATTCATAAAGACAAAGTTGAAAATACCACAGATGATTCATCACAAAATAGGTACGTACTATGTTTCCTCGAAACTAAAGGTATAATACGTTTCTAATGGTAAACCAGCAGCTTGTGAGTTGCTATGAATTTACATATTTTTAAAACAAAATGAAGAACGAATAGAGATTGACAGCACAGTCATTCACTGGAGGGTAGCATCAGTTTGGGGACTAGTAATTGACATTTGCATTTTCACATGTTATCTTCGATAATTACCACACAAAAAAAAAAAAAAAAAAAAACGATAGCATAAATGCAATCTACACAAAAAACTGATTGAGAAAAACCATGGGAACTCGAATTTGAAGATGTGGAGAGCATGATGAAGCAAAATAAAACACTTGTATCTCCTTAGCAAAATCACAAGAAACAGCACCAAAGAAATGAAACACGAGGTTCTTTTGGGTAACCTTCTCCAGATTTCACAAAAACCCGCCATGAAACCTCTTCCCACTTTATACTTCACTGAGAAGGTACCTATTTTGTCTCAAAATTCAGAAGGATCAAGATTATTTAAACTTTTTCGGTTCAAACACTGGTCTTTCCACCCTAATGAAAATATGATAAAAGTGAAAGCCAGAGCTTTCGGTATCATAGTTTTTACAAATTGTTCACTACCAATGAGGTTAATTCAACTATGTATCTATCATTTGGATACGGGAATAGGAGACTTAGGAGCCTGCTTTTTCAATCAATGTTTTTTTAAACCTAATATTATTAATCAACTCAAAAGCAATATAAACATATCTAGTTTAAATATTCCTGTGGGGTTGTCTAGTTTAAATAAAACCTTCCTGTGGGGTCGTCTTTAATTTTTCGTATCACTTTCCGCATTATACCTTCAATTAACTAGGGAAGATATTTAATTTCAATTATTATAAGTAATTTAATCACATGGAGTTTTTGTAATTACCTTTTTCAATCACAATCTCATCTAGTGTGATATTTTTTACAATGTACCTAACGGTTACTATGTTGTTCAAAATCTATGATTTGTTCGCAGTTCAAATGAACAATTTCAAAGTAATGGATGTTGACGAGGTCGGATTTATTATTATTATCATTACTATAAATTATTACCTAATATGAATATATATTTCAAAACTATGAACAAATTTAAAATGAAATCAAACAATCCTTCGCGACCGGCTGAGTAAAATTATAATATTCGAGTAGTTACCTACCTTCATTTTTATCTTAGCAACGGTTGATGTTCTACTAAAAGTACTGCCACTACATTCAGTTACCTAATAATTACAGATACGTACCACTTGATGATACCTGTACTTGATTCTTGTACTACCACTTGATTTTGGAACACATTTTATCAAGTTTGATAATACGATATAATATTATATCATACACGTTTTCATTGGCATGAAATTGCATATTCAACTCAGTTATTGTCAATTGTTTAGCTTGGAACAGCCTTCTATTTGTATAGACCATATCAAAAACAAATTATTTAAACAACAATTTCTACCTTACACTATGTTTAATTATGTGGAAATACCTACCCAAGTAATTGTTTCGGTTCGAAGGTGTTGATGATAAACTCGCTATCAATAGGTCGACGTATTTGACGTCATTAAATCAAAAGTGAGAGCAAACGATGTTGAACAGTTTATGCTTTATCATTCCGGTTCAAAGATTTGCCTGCTAAAACAAATTGATGAAAGTAGCTTATTCATTCATTGATGATCGGAGAAAATAATATACATTCAAGTCCCTGACGCATATTGGCTCCCTCGTTTCAACTCCTTGTTGAAATTAAAATCTTCACACGGATCCCTACAACTGGTAAAAAAAGCTAAGCACATGATATTTAAAGCTCATCCTACTCGAAATTTGGAACTGAAAGCCAAAATGATACTGGGAGAACGGAAGAAATGAAATACAGTATTAAATCCCGATTTCTTCATTCTATATTATTTTTATAACAGGGTGGCCCCCAACTGGAAAAGTCAAGGAAAACCTGGAATTTAATTAATATTTAATATATAAATATTATTTAATTTAATTAATATTTACGCATTCTTGGCGTCGGGAAAAATCAGGGAAATGACAGGAAATTTTGCAATAATCACCAAAAGTCAGGGAATTTTTTAAATGAAAACTTGGTCGAATAATTTAAAGCGATTATTAGGTATTTTCTAACTCCTAAACAATCAAACTTCAATAGCGTACTTTATCATACTAGGTACATATTATTTCATAGGTGAGTTATACGAATGACAAAAATGATTATCTAGAGTTTTGGTTTAACTGTCCAGAAGCAACAACGCTACACTCACATAAAAAGTGAATAGATATGCCATTGTCTTCCCTGGTGACTACATCACCTAGAGTAAACGATTTGTGAGAAAAATCAACTGAGTATTGAACTAGGAAGAAAAAAATCCAGCAGAGTAGTGAATTGATCCAGTAAGAGCGCACACGACGCGACTGGTTCTTGACGATCTCAAATCAGTCTGAAACCTGTCGCATACAACCGTGGACCCGCAGTTGCAGTTGCGTTGCAGTCTTCAGTTGCACGAGACCTCGTGGTGTTTTTGTATTATTTTGACAGCCACAATAGTGTGGATCTCAAAATGAATGATCAGGAACTCAACATGAAGCTTGTATGAGGGACACATTCCCTCATAGGTGTGTCCATTTTCTCCAAGGAAGGACCAACAAGTCTTGTAAGTTCCAAAAAAGAGTCTTTGTCATTCTGTAAAAAGATTTAAATTTCCTATCCGACTGTGACAGCTCTCTAGCTGCTCTCTTGCTCTCTTTGTACCCTTCGCCGTCTTCGGTATTGATAATAGTTAACAACGTCTTCTTCGTCTGAGTCTGACATAGTAAGCGCAATACGGCTAATCCAAGGCCTTAAAAACAACACGTAGGCCTACTGCACTGAATTATAACCACTGATTGCAATAGACGCAACTGATTTACAACAAGCCCTTTGCCAGTACACCCGTGTGCGGACAGAAGTTTTGTTTCCGTTGCAAACTCGTTTGCAACGGCAGTTTCAAAACAGTCACACCGTGTGCACTGGGCCTAAGAGTCCAAAAACTAGTTTGTACACATAAGCTAGGACTTCTCAGGAGGGTTAAGGAGGGAAAATTGGTCCATTGGAATATTTGAGCACTTCGAAGGCAGTGAAACTGTTGAACATAAGTAGTCTGTTTTTTTTTTTTCCTTCAAATTATACGATTTTCGTTTTAGAAGCATTTCATTTCATTTCATTTCGTTTATTTGTCGTCACAATAAATTGATTGACAATTGTCAGCACTAACAATTAAATAAGAAAATTGGTTATAATAATTTCAAAAAACTAAGCTAAAAAATGAAATTGAGACCACCAAGCAAAGATGCTGGCCACAGGCATCCATCCGCCCAAAACGGCGGCCCGGCCGGGGCGTCCCGGCCGAGCCCGGACCCGACCCACCATGGCGGCCTCCCGAGGGTGCTCATCCATTTCTGAAAGAGCACCCCTTAAACACGATCAACAGGCGAATCGCATCAGGAAGGGTGTACCAGGCGAGACCGCCCCCGGGCCGGACCGAGAGCCCCCCACCGAACCACCAAGCGAACAAAACAGATACACGCAGCCAAGCACACTATAAATTACAAACATACCTAACAATCATTCATTCCGTTAAAATATTTATGAATTAACAAAGATGTATAAAAAAATATCGATACTAATTATCACGTACACTACATCTAAGTTAAAAGGAAGAAAAAAAACAACAACAATGCTCAACAAATTATCACAGTGTGGTCATAACTAGGATCTAGCTCGAGTACTTTTATCAAAATTCCTCGGCTGCTGACATAAAGAACAACTAATGGCTATAATAAATACTGAAACAAGAAAAATCAAGCGTAAGGGGTACAATGTCCTATCGTCAAAATTCAACAGAAAAAAAATCAGAGACTCTATAGAGTTCCGCAGTAATTAATAATTTTTTCGTAGCTCTCTTGAAGGCCGACAGAGTCAATTTTGATATCGAGTCAGGCAGGTGATTAAAAAGTCGTGGACCAACTTGTAGTGGGTCCCCAGTCATGGATGCGGAGAGTCTTACGGGAGGAGGACACAATAATTCTCTACTCCTTGTATTATACGTATGCACGTCAGATCCCTTGGTGAAACTTGATAAACTTTTTTTGACGTATAACAAACATTGGTGCACGTAGAGGGCAGGCATAGTCAAAGAACCGAGTCGGCGAAAGAAACCTCTACAGCTCTCACGGCCTCCGAGTCCGAAAATAACACGAATTGCTCGTTTCTGCTGTTTGAAAACTGCCTCACTCTGAGAGGAGTTGCCCCATAAGAGAATACAATAATTAAGCCTGCTCAAGAAGCTGGCAAAGTATACAGTTCTAATAATATCAAAAGAAACTGAGCACTTCAATCGACGTAACATAAAGTTACAAGACTCAGCTAATAAATGCTCAACATGAGCTGCCCAAGAAAGTCGGTTGTCAATAAAAGGTGTAACGAAAAAACAAACAAACAAATTATGAATTTGATATTTTTGTCAGGAAATCTGAAGTTCGGTCAAAATTTCCAATTGGGGGCCATCCTGTATAACCATTCTTCGCACGTTCTGACGTTAATGATAGAAAACATTCAGTTCAATCGGAATTTATTATCACCCTAAAATAATGGGGTTAATTATGAATAAAACTCACCCCAAGATAGTAGGTACAGGTGAAATTGTAAAGGGGTAGAATAAAGAGAATGCGTCAAGTCTGAGAAGATCTCAATCGTGTTTCGTCAATTTAAATAATACCTACCTACTCTTGATTTTATTTTGTTCAAAATAAGTTACAGATTCATCTTGATACATCGCGAGAATTCAAATTCATGAATTTCCTAGGATGAAGGTAGACATAAAATGTGTGACAGTTCGAATGTGTGACAGATACCTCTCGGGGTACTGTCACACCCTCTCTCTCTCTCTCGAGGAGTCCTTGATAAATGTTTGATGACACCAAAATCATCTTCAAATGAAATCATTGTTCCTTCTTTGTAACCAACTCAACTTTTTTTTCTTTGTGCAATCGAAATATTAAATAAATTAGCGCGTTACGATAGTGAATTGTAATGAATTGTAATTGTATTTTACTCGACCGCTAAAGCTGGGCTAACGTAGGCTGCTAATGAATAATTGTCGAAGAACATTGTAATTCTTTGCTTGTCACTTAAAATTTTGAAAAATAGTTGATACAGTATGACTCAAAGTATTATCAGTATACTGTTAGAATAAGGAGTGGGGAGGATATTATAAATTTCAGACTTTTCACAAAACAGCAATGGAAAGTGAATATTTTTAATTGGGTTGCAATTCATATCTTCCACTATTGACTTCAGAATATGGTACGATTTGGTAATCAAACAACTAATTTATTTAAAAAAAAAACCAATATGATAATTTTGAGTTATCAAATTTTCAAATATGTACCCAACAATAATTGGGACAGTTTTATCTTTTTCATGTCTTTTTCTGTCAATCCGTAAATTATTTTCAAGCACATTTTCCAATAATTGTTCACTATTTATACATATTATGAAAGCAATATACGTCCTTACGTCCTACATGAAGTGTTGTTATTAAACTCAACCATGTCTTAAGTGTATTAACTGGCTTGGGGTAGAGATATTTCTCGATAATACCCTAATTAAGGTAATTACCCTAACTTAAAGAAACCCGAATTCACGTGCCCGCCAACCGCTCCATTTTTCTGATGCTTCATTTTGGTGGAACGTTAGAGCTTCGTTCTCAGTGCGCGTTCTGACAGTTCTCGAACTCATCAGAACTGGGACAGGGAATCCCGGAACTGGTGGAACCACGGGGATTTCAGAACTTGGCTACGGAATAACCTGTTTTGTTGTTTGTAACCTCACTCAACTCGTCTTGCCTTCTAGTGCTCCTTTTCAGAAGATTTTTAGTTCCCGAGAATAAATGACTTATTATGCCCGTGAATATTACTCAACTATTACTCCACGGCAATAAAAATAAATAAATTCCACGATGACTGAGGAGTATACTTGAAAAAAATTGAGTTTCGTGGATGTGGACGAGATCCAACTAAAACTTCAATCTCTTCCTCATCATTTACAAACCAAACACCATCTTAGAAACTATTGCTCTCCAAACTTGACGAGCTAGAAGACATTTCGATCATAGAATAGGTACTTATACTAACGTATAGAGAGTAAAGTATGATTTCGATGAAGAAGAAGGGAGTTGTTTACTCTAAGAGATCTGAAAAATTGTGAAATGCGCATGCGTTAACTACGTCCTTGCGTTCGAGTTCTGACAGTTACCAAAAAACAAAAAAACAAAAACAAACAAAAAAACAAAAACACGGGGACTGTCAGAACTGTTCGGAACTGGGTTCGCGAAATACTGCGAACGCGGAACTCGGCGCGTTCTGGCACTGCGAACGACAAAACTGTGATTGTCATGATTGAAATCCTGTGATTGTTCATACGCAGATTCAGTGTTGTATCACAGGGCCTCAGTTCATCAACCCAGACCACTCCCTGTTAAAGTCCATGCAATATCTCATGAGGCATCTTTTGATGAATGTTTTGGAGTTAAAGTGTTACGAGTATATATACGTTACGTAATAATAAACCGCCTCTCTTGAAATAAAACCTGCTGATGTAGGCTTCACCCACATCAGCCGAACCAGAAGCTATAAATAGGAGACACCGAGCGCGACTCGTTAGTCTTCCTCTGAACCCAGTCACGTAACCGTGTGTTCCTAGCCTCCACCTGTAATTTTCCTGTATAAATAAATCGCAACTTTTTTAAAAAGCGATTTATCCTTTAACCTATCATCACTGGCGCAGTCTATGAGGACGTGAAGAAACCAGGACCTTTTTGAGGGAATATCAAAAGGACCCGGACTCCACCAGACCCTACTACCCACGAAGAAGGTACCAAACAGGCACGCAGAAGGCATCAACAGGACCCGGCGGACAAATTTCAACAGAGAAGACTCCTCACGTTGGCAGATGACGGCTCCAGCGTGAGTAAACCCAAATCAATTAACATATTAACATTTTCCCCGAATTTGGAAGAAGAAAAAGCATATTTCTTTTTCCCAACTAGTGAAAAGCACATTCACTCTCCCAAATTTCACCGTCACAAAACCCCATTCGAAACATTTCGAATCAACCTTAATTTTCAAATCGTTCGAGAACGAACGTATCTCAAACAATAAGTCGCGAAGACTAAAACATTTTATTGTCAACTTGAAGGCATATCAAGTTGTCACCTCGTCACCTGACCCGCACGCAGACCGCTCTTGCTATCTGCACGTACACCCGCTTGCCTTATCAAGCCCTTTAAAAATCCTCCGTAATCTCTACCAAGAATTCCCGGCTGGAAGAAGACGCTCTCGGATCTCTTACGACCGTGACCTTCAGTTTACAAATAAGACATCTAATTTTAATTTTTCATTGTCTCATTTGCATGATTAATTAATGAATATTATTTGTATATTATAATTTTTGTATTACAGCTACAAACTAATCAATAACTGAAACCCACTCGAGTCGATTTATAAGACGAAATTTTCGTCTGAAAAGATAAATCAAAATTCCAAAACACAACAAAAAATTCCCTCACGCCAGCTTCCCCTGGCTTGATCTAACACTCTTTCCTAGAAATTTTCAAACGATACCCGAAATGGACGGAACTTCAGGAACCCAAAACGTTCAAATTCAACCGACTGACTATGTAGGTATTATTAACCACCAGACGGAACAGATAGGCCAACTGACCGCCCTAATACAGAATTTACTTGTAAACCAGGTGATTTCGCCTAGGGAACAGAGACCCACTAACAATGACTTACCCACTTTGAAAAAGGAACATTTGGACCTGATCCCGACCTTTAAAGGTTCCCCTGAAACACTAAATCATTTCTTGGAAATTACCCAACAAATCCACAATAAATTTTTCAACAACAATGACCCTCTAGACTTTCAAAATGTAATGATCATCAACGCAATTAAAGCTAAAATTGTATCCCCCGCCTCGGAACAGATTTTTTCGGCAAATCTCACAACCTACGAACAAATCAGGCAGGCCCTAATTGAGACCTACACGGATCGTAGAGACGACGTTACCCTATTAATTGAGTTAGTCACGTCAAAACAGAATGAAGGGGAATCACCCTTCAAATTCCATGATAAAATAACTAAAACCCTAAATCTCCTAATCGCTTACCTCCAAACTCACGATGTCCCAAATCACGAAATTTTGATCATGAATTATAAGAAAGTAGCACTTCGCTGTTTCTTACTACAATTAAAAGAACCCCTTGGCAGCATCTTGAGAACGAGACAGCCCGCCGATCTGAACACGGCGCTGTCATGGCTAACGAACGACTATCAGATGCTTTGCAACAACAAAACTAAGACCCCTCAAAGTTCTCAAAATTCATCGCAAACCAGGTCATATAATCAGAACAAGCCACATCAAAATTTTTCACGACCATCGCCAAACACCTCACAAAAACCTAATAACCCGTCAAATTTCAGACCAAATCACGGTTATTCAAGCCAAAATTATTCCAATCGGAATACAAATAACCAGAACCAAAAATCAGCCCCTCAGGCAAATTCCTCAAAACCAAACTCGAGCCCTCAGCCTTCAAACCAAAAACCAAATGCACCGCCCACGAGACAAAACATCCCTAACCCATCAGGAAAACCGACACCCATGTCTTGGCGCACATCTAATCCAAACTTCAACAACGTTGAAGTATCCGATATACAATCTGACGACCCCGAAATTTGCGAAGACACAACTTACGAAACGGACGTATACCAACCAGTAGAAGAAAACGAATTCGATAGCCCCCATTTTTTAGAGGAAAGCGACCCAGAATTCCCCAATACGACTTAATGAACTTAAACAAGAAAACCATTAGTGAACTCCCGTATATAGACCTACCAAAATTCAACTTGAAAATTCTAATAGACACCGGAAGCACAACCAGTTATGTAAACCCTGAAATCGCAGAATATTTCTTCCCAAATAAACGCAAATTAGAGCCATTTTTCGTCAGAACCGCCCACGGTTCTTCGCGAGGCAGCCATACTACTCTAGTGCCCTGCGGAGACGCTTTCAGACAGAAAAATCTAAATTTAAAATTCAACATATTTAAATTCCACGACAAATTCGACCTCTTGATAGGGATAGACAACCTGAAAGCCATAGGAGCAAAAATCGATTTAGTCGAGGACTACTTGCTCACCCCGTACCTAAATATCCCGCTGAAATATCTAGGCACTGAACATGCGGAAACCCACATGATAGATGCTAGATCCATCCAGCAAATCAAGATTAGAGTCAAAAACCTCGAACAAGGAGATGCTGTCCTCCCCTACTTAAAAATAGGAGAGATGGAAATCCCCGAGTGCTTGGTTCACGTCGAAGACTATGAAACCAACGTGCGAATTTTAAATCCAAAACCAACTTCCGGCAAATTCTCCCAAATTTCCCCCATAGAAGTAGAAACTTTAGATGAAATCCCTGTAGAATCGCTAAACAACATTTTCGATGAAAATTCTAAATTCACTTTTGACATATCTAAATTACGCCTAAATCACATGAATGAAGAAGAAAAGGTAATGATCACAGATTTGGTTAATAAATATTCCGATGTTTTCCATCAGGATAATGAACCCTTATCTTTCACCCACAATATTAAACATGTAATCCGAACCACAGATGAAATACCCGTCCATGCCCGTAATTATCGATTCCCAGAAATCTACAGACAAGAAGTAGACCGGCAAATCGAGGATATGTTAGAACAAGGAATTGTCCAACATAGCGAAAGCCCCTGGAACGCCCCAATTTGGATCGTCCCCAAAAAAGCTGACGCTAGTGGCAAACCTAAATTTCGAATCGTGATCGATTATCGAAAACTCAACGAAAAAACAATCGAAGACCGATACCCGCTACCTCAGATTTCGGAATTGTTAGATAAATTAGGCAGATGCCAGTATTTCAGTGTGATTGATCTTAAATCCGGATTTCACCAAATTCAAATGAGTCCCGAAAGTATTGCAAAAACAGCCTTCAGTACACCTACTTACCATCTTGAATTCAATCGTTTACCATTTGGCCTCAAAAACTCGCCAAGCACATTCCAACGACTGATGGATAGTGTTTTACGTGGTATCACGAATGAGTACTGTTGTGTTTACCTCGACGATATCATCGTGTACAGTACTTCTTTGCAGGAACACATCACCCGTCTTGAGGAAGTATTCAAGAGATTGCGCAAAGCAAACCTCAAGGTACAACTTGACAAGACCGAATTCCTACGCAAAGAAATTGCATACTTAGGTCACATAATCACCCCAAACGGCGTAAAACCGAACCCCGACAAGATCAAAGCCATTCAAAATTATCCCATTCCAACCACCACGAAAGAAATCAAATCATTTTTAGGACTACTAGGGTATTACAGAAAATTCATTAAAGATTTCGCGAAAATTACCAAACCCATGACAAAATGCTTAAAGAAAGGAAGCAAAATTGATACGAAAGACCCCGAATACGCGGAATCATTCGAAACCTGCAAAAATTTACTGACTAACGAACCCATCCTGCAATACCCAGACTTCTCAAAATTATTTCACTTAACAACGGACGCAAGCGGCATTGCGGTTGGAGCAGTGCTGAGCCAGACGGTTGACGGACACGATAAGCCGATAGCTTACGCGTCAAGGACTCTCTGCGATTCCGAGAAACGCCTCTCCACAATAGAGAGAGAACTCCTTGCAGTCGTTTGGGGCGTACAATACTTTCGACCGTACCTCTACGGTAGAAAATTTAAAATTCACACCGACCACAGACCCTTGCAATGGTTATATTCTATAAAAGAACCCGGCTCTAAACTATTCAAATGGCGCACAAAATTGTCAGCTTACGACTTCGACATTGTTTACAAGAAAGGAACGTTGAATTCCAACGTTGATGCCCTTTCTCGTGTTGAACTACTGAACAACAACGAAAACGAGCCCATTGAAGCCGACAAAGCAGTCGACGTATTTTTTGAAGCCTTAACTCCAAAATCCCTCCTCCGAATGACAGACAAGGACGTAGACACTCCCGCTTCCATAATCGTAAATTTTGACTCTGACGACGAATGCAATGATTCCCAATCCAACCCTAGCAGCACGATTCACTCTAACGCCATAGGTCATGCAATCGTAGCTATTCCAATTAGAGACGAACCAGTCAATAATTGTAACCACCAAGTCGTAATCAACTTAACGAAACTCCCGATGAAAGACCCTGTCAAAGTCGAAAAAATATTTGAAAATAAGAATAGAATCACCGTTTACTTAAATAAAAATAACTTAGAATCAGATACCATAAAATTCGTAAAAGAGTACATCCTACCCAAAATTAAATACGGACTTTATTTTACAGAAGACATTTATGAACAGTTTACGAATATCATGACGAAAAATTTTGCCTTTTCGGAAATAACAATGACAAAATACACCAAAAAATTAGAGGACATAACCGACGAAAACAAAAGGTCAGAAATAATCAAAAAATATCACGAAGGCCTAACCAACCATCGTGGCATTGAAGAAACCTACAACCACCTGAAGCGAACTCATTATTGGCCCAACATGAAGGAAACCATTCAAAGATTTATCAACAACTGCACCATCTGTGTAAGATGTAAATACGATCGGAACCCGATCAAAGTCAAATATAATGTTACACCAACCGCTTCACGACCTTTAGAAACCATACATATCGACAAAATGACCCTAGAAGGCTCAAAATTTCTAACCGTTATAGACTCCTTCTCCCGACATGCACAAGCTTATAACTTAAAATCATCGAACGCCTTAGACATTGTGGACGCACTACTAACTCACTTTACCAATTATGGAATCCCCAAAACCATCGTAGCAGACAACGGCCCAGAATTTCAAAACTCCATAATCAGAGAATTTCTGTTACTACACAACATAAACATACACTTCACATCTTCCCAACACCCAGACTCCAATGGTCTGATTGAACGGTTCCATTCCACTCTAATAGAACACATTAGGATATTGAATGAAAGAAATGAGCATAAAAAATCGACTATGAACACCAAAGTCAAATACGCCGTACTGGCTTACAATAACTCAATTCACTCGATATCCAAGTTAACCCCTTTCGAACTGTTATACGGACACGTAAAACCGGACACCTTACTAGACTTGAACATAGATCAAATCGTGGCTAACAGCTATCTTTCTTCCCACAAGGAAAAAATGAAAGCTCTATACGCCCAAGTAGGTGAAAAACTTCATTCTGCAAAAGAGAAATACATAGAAAAGAAGAATGAAGGCCGCGAAGAAATTCCCGCAATTCCACCGGAAATTTACGTAAAAACGGTCCAAAAACAATCCAAAACCAGACCGAAATTCAATCAGGAACACGTCAAAGCAATAAATCCAGAACTTAAAACTGCATTAATAATTCCCCGTCATCACAATACCCAAGAGAAAATCCACATCTCAAACGTACGACGCCCCAAAAAATTTACGGACTCAGTAGCAAACGCATGGGACCCTAAACTAGACAAAACTGAAATCCTTGCAAGTAAATTCGGACTAAAGGTGACACGCGAAGACTTGATAACCCTAAAAGACAATAACTGGCTGAATGACGTAGTAATTAACATTTACATGGAACTGATAGACGAACGAAGCCGACGCAACGACAACCTACCAAAATCCTACTCTTTCAACAGCTTCCTATACGTATCCTACAAATTTGGCGGTTACGAACGAGTTCGAAAATACACCAAAAAGTCGGACATATTTAGCAAAGACATAATCCTGATCCCCATTTTCAAATCCTCCCACTGGAGATTAATCGAAATTAAAACAAAAACAAAACAAATAAACTACTACGACTCTTTGAACAAGGACGGAACCGAAATTTTACAAGACATAATCCGCTACTTAGAAAGTGAACACCTAGACAAGAGGGGAACACCACTAGACACACAGAACTGGAAACTTTCGACTCCACCTAACACACCCCAACAGAACAACGGAAACGATTGTGGCGTTTTCCTATGCCAGTTCGCAAAACTCCTTACGATTAACGAACAACTCCCTAAAACTCTAGACGCCCAAACATTAAGAGAACAGATCTGTTACGAAATCCTAAAAACGGACTTACTCTAAATGTTACAGGAAAACCTTTTTCCTCGTCCATGGATTACTCGTCTTTCTCCTCGGACAGACAGACTCGACAGACCAGACCATCAAAAACATAACCCTCAACCCGGGATTACTAGCCAGCCGTCTGGGACCGACAAAAATAGTGGAAGGATACCACACACTCACACACCATTATGACCTAACCGAACTCATTTCTAGAACACAATCGATGAAAGAGACTTACATAAAAACCTTGCAAAAATCGACACAATCCACACTAGATCACAGTCAAACCCAACTCCTAATGCACACAATAAACTCAACCCTCGAACTAATTGAACAAAAACTGAGTGACATTCACATCCCGTGGACGCCCAAAAGAAACAAACGTGGACTAATCAACGGATTAGGATCATTGGTTAAATTCATAACAGGTAACTTAGATGCACAAGACGAACAAAAGTATAACTCCATCCTGGAACAAATTCAACGAAACCAAAA